>JAQZBX010059442.1:0-17517 GCA_029593785.1 Cabassous unicinctus | reverse complement strand
TGAATCAATATTTGTTGAATGGATGGTGTTTTAGTTTGCTAAAGGCTGCCAAGGCAAAATACCAGAAATGGGTTGGCTTTTATCATGGGATTTTATTAGAGTAAAATTTTACAGTTCTGAGGCCATGAAAATGTCCAAATCAAGGCACCATCAGAGATGCTGTCTCACTGAAGGTTGGCTGCTGGTGATCCTGGACTCCTGCCATGTGGCAAGGCAAAATGGCAGCCAGTCTTTGCCTTCTCCTCCAGGCTTACTTTCTTCCCTTGCTCAGCTGTGGGAGATCAGGAACACGGCTCGTCTCTCCCTTCTACTTCTATGGGTTCATTGCTTCAGCTTCTGGCTGCTCCACTGATCCCAGCCTCTGGCCTGCCTCCCAGCCTCTCAGGGTTTCTCTGTCTTTCTGCGGTTGCAGGCAACCCCGGAGTTCTCTCACGTGGCAGGGTAAAATGGTGGGTCTATTTCTCTGTGTGTCTCTGCATGTTTCTCCCACTCACCCTGGGTCACACCTCACTGAAGCACTCCAATCAAAGGCCCCCAACTGAATTCAATACAATCAAAGGGTCGCACAGCCATAGGAATGAACCAATTTTAGAACATAATTTTCTGGGGTCCATGAAAGACTCAAACAGCACAGGTGGATAAATGGATGAATCAACAGACAGATGGAAGGATGGATGGATTGGTGGAAGAATGGATGGATGGATGGACTGATGAGTGGACAGACAGAAGGACTGATAGATAGATGGACAGACCTGGGGATGACACCCCGGTCCCTCAGTGTCTTCTTATTGCTTGCTTTGTGCCCATGATGGCGACCGTCTAAGAGAGCAATGTGGATGCTTGGCTACTCTTGTGGACAGCCAGTCTTGGCACTGTGAATATTTTGGATATCCTGCTCTGCAGTTTTATATTCCATAGTCCCAACCTAGAACAGGGCTCCTTTTTCACAAGGTGCAAGTTTGCAGGAGCTGGGGAACCCTGATGGCAAGCCCATGAACACTCACACCTGGAAGCAGCCTGCACATTTCCAGGTGTGGGTGCCTCCCCCAGGAGCCTGCCCCCACCACTGAGGGGGAACTGGAGCTGGAGCTCAAAGGGGAGGAAGCCAGGCACCGCCCTCTCTCCTGAGCTAATGAAGCCGCCTCCATCACCACCAGCTTTTGCTTTAATCATCTGTGCTTTCAAGTGGAAGGCGGCCACTCCCCAGTCACCAGGCAGGCGCCACCTCCAACTGGGAAGTCAGAGAAGGACTAATGAGTGAAGGGACAAAAGAGGGACTTCCACCTTGCTCCCAAGCAGATGTGCCTCAGGACCAAGACCGCCTGGGGAGGTGGGGTGGGGTGGGTGAACAACAGCCAGAAGCCGTGAGATCAAACAGCTTCCATAAGCACAGCTCCGGTAGACCCCAGCAGGAAACGGGGAAGAGGGGGAGTGTTTAATGTTGTTCTGTGTAAAGAAAAATTAAAATTTGTAATCATTAGCGTGAATTTTACTGTTCATCTTTACATTGTTCAATGCCACTTTTAAATGCAACAATAAGAGCATTTAACTCTATACAAAATCACCAAAATTTGCATTTCACAGCTCCTACGTGCTTGTGTAATCTGTTCCTACCAGATCCGAGGCAACATGGTGCAAAAGCTGCTCTTACTGCACTTCTTGTGTGTTCGTTCTGTCCACACTCTGGCTTACTAGTGAGTAAGGAGGAACCGACAGGGAAGGAACCCAGGGTGGCCCTTTCCTTTCCTTTCCTCCTATGCCATCGTTTTCGGTATATGTGGTTGGGTGATGCGGGGAAGTAACACGAGTGAGAAAGAACCTGCTAGGTTTCCTTGGCTGACCACGTTTCTAAGAACGCCAGTGCCTTCCGTCTGCACTGGAAGCAAGTTCCATCTCAAAAGAAAAGTGTGACATCTTGGGGCTGCCATCGTAGACACCCCCACCCGAGTCCAGGGGAATTCTGCACTCATGGTGCACTGTGAAGGCAACTCACATGTGGGGCTCCATTGGCCTGGGACTTTGCTTGAGAAACACAGGTTCAAAGATAAAATTAAGGATTTCAAGACAGTGAGGGCAGGGCCCGCGGCCCCAGGCGACTGCGCTGACCCTGCTCTCACCCGTTTTTCGCCCCTTAGCTGCGTTCTGTGCATCCTTCAGGCCCGCATCACTGAGACTTCACTCCTCTCAGGGGCTCTGCAGCTCTGGGCTCTCCCACTGGAAAAGCAGCTCCCAGAGGGCAGGGTCCATGTCCATTCCAGCCGTCACTGGCCCCAGGCCCAAGCCAGCACACCGGCATCACCAAGTAAATATTTGCTGAGTAAATGCATCAGCCAACCACTAAGTATTTGCAAAGTGGCAGGCACCACTTTGGGTCTAGAGATGCAAAAGGCACAGCCTCTTCCCTCAGGCCTCCCTGCCTTGTCACCTCCCTGGACGACCGCCAACCTCTCTCTGACCCACTTGGCCGATATGCAGGCTGAGGCAAGCAGGCGAGACTTGTCTGAGGCAGCCAGGGCCAGCCAAGCCTCCCCAGGCCACGCGGATTGAGAGTGAGAGGCAGAGGGGTCGGGGACGCCCGGGCCAGCTCAGCTCCAGCTCTGCTCTGTCCTTCCACTGCCCGGGGCCATCGAGGTTAAAGGGAAGGTGCAGCCTCTCCCCTCCCCAGGGGCCCGACTCCAGTGCCCCAAGGAGGCACCCCCTGACGTGGAAGCTGACCTGCCCTTCACAGGATTGATTTTCAATTGACCTCCTCCTGCCACTTTACACTTCAGAGTGCGGCTCTGTGGCTGCTAAGCCTCTAAATGCTCTCTAAACAAATGTTTAAATCCACTGGGAAGGCCAGCTGGGCCAGGGGAGGGGGCTGTGGGACACCCTTCCTCGCTTCCCACGGGGATGCCTCCAGGCAATCAGGAGTCACCAGCACAGAACCTCTGCCGCTTTCTCTTCCCCCTTTGTAAATGACACAAATAGCATTATAATGACTATAAAGGACATTTTAACTTTTTATTTTGAAAATAATCTCAAACCTCCTGAGAGATTGCCAGAATAGTACAATACATTCCCAAATACCCTTTACTTAGGCCCACCAGTGCTCACAAAACAATGATATTCTCATGCACAAACCCAGTACAATTACCAAACTAGGAAATCTAACAATCATGTAACACTGCTATCCAGTCCATAGTCAAATGTCACCAATTGTCCCAACACTGCCCTTTATAGCGTTTTTGTTTGTTTTTGTTTTCTAACACAGGAGCCAATTCCAGAGCACACATTTCTGTTAGTGATCATGCCTCTTTAGTCTCCTAAAGGATATTTTCAAAGAAAGAGTGTTCAGGCCCTGTGAACCTGGCAGGCCCTTGTCCCTGTTCTCATGGACTCCCCACAACACATGCACACATGCACACACCTGCAATGCACACACATGCATACACAGACACATGTGTGTGCAAACGTGCAAGCTTGGGCTTCAGACACTGTTGTCCCCCACCTCCTCCTCACAGGCTGCACCCCTGGGCTGCCACAGGCCTTTTAACCCCTAACCTCTCCTCTGGTGCCTGGTGGTATATGCGGCTTTTCCCTACTGCTTAGTACTGTTCCAGAGAAAGTCCCCCGTGATTCCCTGAAATCACAAAGCCTGTGAAGTCTGGGAGGGGTTTTCTCTGAGCAGACCCCTGGAATGGGAATAGCCGCCGGGCCCCTGTTGTCTTGCCAAGCTAAGTCCATCTAGGCTCGGTCCAGAGCTGAGCCACCTCCAGAACGAGGGGTCAGGCTGGGCATGCAGCAGTGACCCCAACTCAGCGGGAGGTTGTAAAGCTGCTGGCTCATGGCAGAGCCCCCACCACCCTCCAGTGAAGGGATAGAGTCTTCTTCTGTGTGACTTCTGGCAACTTCCCTGACCTCTGTAAGCCTCAACTATCCCCACCTGGAAACTGGAAGAACAATTTGATGTAGTACAACCTTGCTCAAAACGGTCTCCACATCATTTCTGGAATGGATTAGATGCTCAGTGAGCATTGGCAGCCATCACCATCGTTGCCCATTCCTTCCCTTTCTGAGGAGAAGCACAGGATCCAAATGTTCCGCTGCTCCTGTCATCAGGAATTCAGAACCTCTGCACCCCTTTCTGTTTGTGTCATCTGGTTTCCCATGAGCCTTCCTTCCCCTGCAAAGCCTCCATCCACATGTCTGCATGCACCCCCACATGTGCAGGGGACCCCGAGGGTTGCAGCCCCAGACCCCCTGTTCTGGCAAACAGCAGCACTCAGTGCACCACAGGGTTGTTGAAGGTGTGGCCAGCCCCTCCCCACCTCCTCCCGATGAAACCTCCTTGGCAGGGGCAGGAGAGAGGCGCAGTCCCTTAGATGCATGGCCCACTAGTAACACATCATCGTGGGGTTCACAGGCTATGGTGGTTTGGAGCTGTATGTACCCCAGAAGAACATGCTCTTAAACTTAATCCAGTCTGTGGGTGTGAATCCATTGTAAGTAGGACCTTTGGATGAGGGTTATTTCAGTTAAGGTATGACCCACCTCAATCAGGATGGGTCTTAATCTTCTTACTGGAGCCCTTTATAAGCAGAATGAAATTCAAACTTAGAGAGACAAAGCCACGGAAGCAAGAAGCTGAAAGTCAATGGAACCCAGAAGAGAATGGAGAGGCTAGGAGATGCTGCCACGTGCCTTGCCATGTGAGAAGCTAAGACCAAGGATCACCGGTAACCAGCCCCAGAATGCCACAGTCTTCAGGGGAAAAGCATTGCCTTCATGACACCTTGATTTGTACATTTTCCCTGCCTCAAAACTGTGTGCAAATAAATTCCCATTGTTTAAGCCAACCCATTGCATGGCATTTGTTTAAGCAGCCCAGAAAATGAAAACACAAGCCCTACCAGGGGCCTGCAGGAAGAGTGAAAGAAGGATCTAGGTTACTGACAGTGACGTGTTCACACTGACCCGGAGGTCCAGGATGTGCGCGCTGGCATCGCCACAGCCATACTGAGTCCCAACCCCATCTCTCTGTGTTCACTGCTCCAATCCCCTAGGCCTGTGCCTCCACCTCCCAAAGCAAGCCAGACCCTCAGATACAGGAGGCTTCCTTGGGGGGCTACCCAGCTGGCACCCACCCAGGCCTTTCTTGGTGACAGCCCAGATGTCAGCTGGTTTGCTTCCCAACGTATGTAGGCCACACTGTGTGTCCATCACCCCAATTTTGCAAACCACTTGATAGGCTGCCTGTTTTTTGCCTTGTACTTTTCTTTAGTTCAGTTTGTTTTCCCATGTTGATTACGACAGTTTCTAAGATATTATTTGAACTTGAGCATACAGTTGACCAGGCCCTCCTTAAGGGTGGGAGGCAGACTCCTGATTCTGTCTCCCATACAGATATTTTCAAGTCCTAACCCTGAGTTCTGTGGCTGGCAATCTATTTGTAAATAGGATCTTGGAAGGTGTTCTTATGAGTTAAGGTGGGGACTCATTTGAGAACAGGATCTTCAAAGATCCTATTTAGCTGAGATCACATTGAATCAGGATGGTCCCTAGCCCATACGGGTGAAGTCCTTATAAGATGAGGAGATCTAGACAGAGACGCAGACGACTGAGCAGAAGGAGAAGCCACGTGACGGAGGCAGAGATGCCAGCAAAGACCGCCAAGGATGGCGGCAGCCAGCACCAGAACGCTGCCGATGCCTGGAAGAAGCGCAGCCTGTTGAGACCTTCATGTTGGGCTTCCAGCCTCCAAAACAGTGAGACGATAAATTTCCACTGTTGGAGCCAACCCGCATGTGGTATTTGTTACAGCATCCCTTGCAAACTAAGACCCCTGAGAGCACGTATTTTCAGGGTTGCTTATCATGACTGTGCTTTCAGCTATGTGGCTGTGTGGAATGGGTGTCACTGCAGAGAAGGGTAATCAGAGAAGAAGGTGCCTCACGGCAAGGGGAAAGGATCCTGGGAAGGGCCAGGGGCGCGAGTGCAGGGTGACAGTGGGAATGAGTGCAGGCAGTCTAAGAAATATTCCTGGGAGCTCCATGGTCGAAGGGGACCCGGGCTGGACAGATGGATGGAGCAGGTCAGGAAGGGCCTTGATGTGGCTGAGATAAAGTCCTGTCCACTCTCCAGGCTGACCCACCCACCCATGTGTTCAACCAGGGCACCAGGGAGCACGAACATGATCCTGCCCGTAAAAGCTCTCTGTGCGGCTGAGGAGCTGGTGATTGCATTACCATCCTTTTAGGGTCCTTCCCCAGGGATGGTCATTCTGCGCCTCCTCCCAGGGCCCACTGTGAGCAGCTTCACAGGGTGGGGGAAGGGTGCAGACCTGAACCCAGGGGCTGCCTCGCCCTCCTCCTCCTCAGGCAGGGACAGGCTCCAGCAAGAAAAACGTGGCCCAAACTAACAGAATCCTTCAAATCCAGAGAGTGCTCAGAGCCCTGGGGAGAGAGTACAACAGTGGGGTCTCTGGATCTCGCTTCTGTCCACATCGAGTGCCCATTAGAAGCCAAGCGTGTGCCCCCAGCCCCTGAGCTGGGAGCAGAAAGCCCCTGGCTGGGTCGGGGCAGAGTAGCTGGGTGCCCAGGCCTCAGGGCTGTGCAGGAAGGATGGCGGGAACAGGCAGCCAGGGGACTCGCGAGTGGCCGCAGGCTCTATAAATCCCCAGCGCCTGAGGTGACTTGCTGGCCCAGGGTGGCCCTCAGCAGCCTGGACCTGATCCTGCTCACTCAGCACCCCAAGCTTCAGGGTGGAGAGAAAGGGAGGGAGGGCCCAGGGCCTCCGGGACCAGCCCGAGCGAGGCCTTCCCAGATGTTCTCACTCCCTCCCTGTAGCCACCAGAATCTTGGTGCCTCCCATCTTATGTGCGTCAAGGACAAGAGCAAAACTGCTGACATAAGAGCATTCCCAGCCTTCTCCCCTCCCCCTGGCCATTCTGGATTCTTTCCTGGGTCTTTGTTGTGCTGAGAGAAATGAGGATGTCCACAGAGAAGAACCTGGAAAAGGCTAAGAGCGGCTAAGTTCTATTTGGAGGTGGGGGGTCTCAGCAGAGAGGCTGTGGAGCTGGGAGTTAGGGAAGGGAGGCAGCAGGGAGCAGCTGGGATGGGGGACCCTTCAGAGGGCCCAGGAAGCGTGGTGTGGGCTGGGTGGTGGCATCACTGATGCCAAGGCAGAAACGCTCCCGCCTCACTGTCTGCTCCTCCTCTGTGTCTCCGGGGTCCCCCGGGGTTGGTCGGGAACCCCCAGCCATGCCTGGACCTTCAGTCCTTCTCCCTGTTTAGCCTGGACCACAGGCCATTCCCAGCTGCAGAGGATGCCTCCAGTCCCCAAGAAAGACCATAAAATCGTTGGGCAGAGAGTCAGAAGACCGTACTCCTGCAGTCCCTGGAGTCCCGGGGCCCAGAGCAGGATGCTGGGCAAGGCTAAGCGGAGGCTCTGAGCTGCCCCCACCGCCCCTGCTGGCGTGCCCTGGGGGCAGGGCTGGGTGCACCTTCCCAGATCTGGAGAGAAGTCCTTCCAGGCAGCAGCCCTGTACCTTCTAAGGATCTACATGAGGCATCCTCCTCCTGGCTCCTGGGGTAGCTCCATTCCCCAGTGCCCCTGTGTGGTGGGGGTAGAGGATTTGCAAGGTGGTCCCTGGCCTGAGACCACCCTGCAGGGATCTTGGCTCTCAGATGGGCAGCTGGTCCACTGTCGGAGACAGCCCTGGGTTGTGAGAGCTGCTGAGGGTTCTGGGTTGAGGTGGGCAGTAGGGACAGCATCAGGGTAACTATCTCCTGGAGATGGCCCAGCATGGGGATGGAGCCCTCACCCCACCCCATGCACACAGGTGTGTGCAGGGATCTGTCATCCTGGACTGGAGCTGGGGCCAGGCAATCTGGTTGCATGCAGGTGTGTAGGTGGCAGGTGGAGGGTCCCGTGTACAATGGCGTGTGTGTGCGTGTGTGCGTGGATGCACGTGGGTGTCTGTTTCCACAACTGAACGGCACTAGCCAGCATTAACTCACATTTGCAGTGATCCTTGTTCAGGGCTGTCCTGGGTCTGGGGGTTGCAGTCCAGGCCCTCCTTGGGGACGGAAGGCAGATTCCTGATCCAGGCCCCTCAGCCCCTCGCTGGGTGGCCCGGGCGTGTCACTCTGCCTCTCCCAGCCCCACATCTGCAGGGCAGCAGTGGTGACAAACAGCAGCTCCTGCTAGGGTAGCAGTCAGGGCTGGAGGAGCCCCCTAAAGGCCCCTGCACAGGAGAAACAGTGATTCTTTTAGCTGGTGTTTCTGCGTGGTGATGTCAGACAGAGCTGCGTCAAGGCTGAGCATCTTCACGCCTTAGCTGTGTGACCTTGGGAGAGTGATTGAGCTTTTCTAGGTGGTGTTTGCTGGTCTGTAAAATGGGCCTAAAAATGCTTCCCTTCTGGAGTTTTAAGGACCAAATGAGGTCAGGAGGGAGCGGGCTCCACCCAAGGGGCAGTGTGGCCGTCACCCACCCCCATCTCAGGCTCTTCTTTGGAATCAGAGATGGAGGGGCCTGGGTGTGGGGTCAGAAGTACTACCAGCCCCACTCCCCTGTTTCAGCAACCAGCAGAGTGGTGGCCCTTGCCCTGTACCCTGAATTCACAGAAGGCTTGGGCACGCACCAGGGCCCAACCTTCAGCCCAGCAGTCCCAGTATCGGGGTTCAGTTTGAATAAGATATCTTTTGGGGAAAAAATGATTCTGCATCTTTTGGGAAAAGTTTCTAAACTCCTCATCCAGGAAAAGAAGTCTGGGTGCCTTGGAATGGTCAGTCATCCCCCCACCCATCAGCCTCATTATATGCTCCCCCACATCCCCTGCATGGCACCCCAGCCAGTCTGGACACCCCGATGTCATCTTGCCTTCTGTACTCTTCCATGCCACCCCCCTCCTCTGGACACCTTCCCCACATCTGTGCTGCCCTTTGAGACCACACACACGACACAGCCTCCTCCAAGAAGTCTTCCTAATGCTCCCTCTTCTTCATCTGCCTGGTGGTGGCAGGGGACCAGGTGATGTGTGCTGGGCCCTAGGCTGTCCCAAACCTGCTCCTGAGACACCTGCTGCTTTCCCCTCTGAGCTCTTGCCAGCCCGCCTGGCCCAGATCCCACCTGGAAGGAGGCTGAGTTTCTGCAGGCCCTGAGCCAGCTCTCCCAGCCCCCACTGGCCAGACCTGGATATCCAGATCTCCTCACGGAAATGGGAGGCACTGGCTCTGGGAAGCAGATCCGAAGGAGCTGTGCAGGAGGAGCATCTGGGACACAGAGGTGCTGGCCCATCTCTTCGGTTCTGGTAGAGCCAGCTCCCTTGGGAATCATCGTGCAGGGTGTGGCTTGCACGAGGGCACCCTGCTGAGGGCTCCACGATGTGCATGTGTGCCGTGCCGTGCCAGCACAGAGGACAGGACGCTGCTTTCTAATTTGCACAAAGGTGCTGTTGGCACCTGGGCAGAGCAACCTGGGTTCCTGGGCTTAGGCCAGCCCCACAGCGCTGAAGCAGGCACAGGCAGAGGAGGGGGTAACTGCACGGAGTCGGGGCGAGGCCAGCACCCAGCAGGCTTAGCAGTTCAGGGGAGGGTAGGCATGAGGGTGTTGACCTGAAGATCAAATTCCCCCTGTAGGGAATGGGTGCCTCAGTGCTGGTGGAATGCCAGTGCATGCCTCTGTGGGCAGACTTAAAAAGGTGAGCCAGAGGAGCCTCAATGGCCCTTCCCAGACTGAAATCTCTGCATCTGACTCTCTCCACTTGGAGCCCTGGAGGTCGGGAGCAGGAGCAGTCCCTGGGCAGTGAGAGGCCTTCACGGAGGACTGAAGCTGGAGCTGTTCCTCTCCGCGAGGGAGCCAGCCAAACTGAATCTCTGGGCTCCGTGAGGTTAGCAGCCCAGCCCCCTTAGCACAAGGTCCACTCAGACAAAGCATCCAGAAGTGGCTTCTTAGCAGATGTAGATAGAAAAGAGCGGAGAGCTGGGGGAGGACAGGAGAAGAGCCGCGGTCCTGCTTGGGGCTGGGGCAACTCCGCGGTTGAGTGGGGTGGTCCAGGCAAATGAGCCAAGAAGCGTCTCCCAGGCCGAGAACTAAGTGTGCTCTAGGTCTGCTGTGGGAATAGCCTCCTGGGGGAATCAAAGGACTCTGGTGCAGGAGACAACATGCAGGAGTTGGGGCACCATGAACCCATCCCCATTGCCCCCCCTCTTTGGAGATAGCCATACCTCCTACTTCTTGAAGAAGACAGAAGCCATCAGAGAGATGCTCCTCCTCCCACTGCCAGATGTTCAAACGTGCTGGAGTTTCCCACGGTGCTTTGGTATTCCCTCCCATTGCAATGGAGACAGGATCCCTTTCTCACCCAATGCCAACCCTGATCTCTCACTGCTACCCAGGATGTCCCTTTTGTCTTCAGCCTCATCTGCTCTTCTCCTCTTACTGAATCCTTCCCTTCAGAATCAGCCATGCTCATCTCCCAGCCTTGAAACTCCCCCTTGGGGCTTTACCTCTTCTCCTCACATCTTTTTCTCTCCTCATGGTCAAGCTTCTCAGATGTTTTGCCCATACTTTCTGGTTCCACTTACTCATAGCCCACTCACTCTGCACCTGCCCCAGCATGGCCCTGGGACCCCTTTGCTCCCCTGCAATGGCTTTCTCCCCAACAAGCTCTGCATCCCTGAATCCAATGGTGCCTTCTCTGACATGGTCTCTCAGCGGCAGTTGGCCCTGTGGCCCACTTCTCCTTGTAGTTGTCCTTCCCTTCCCCCATTCCAGGTTTCCCACCTGTCCCTTGGGCCCCTCCACCAGATGCCTTGAAATGTCAGAGTCCTGCCAGGCTCCATCCTAGGTAGTTCTTTACACACCCCCTGCCCTCGGTGAGTGGCCTCATCCCCACCCAGTTCCAATCACCATCCACACACTCATCCCCAGCCCACAACACTGTTCAGAGCCAGATCAATATCTCCCTCTGTGTCCAGGTATCCTCACTCGGAAACCTTCCAGAGCACATGCAATCAAGATGTGTTGATGAAGTTCATGTGTCAACTGGGCCAGGTGATGGAATGCAGCTGTTTGGTCAGGCAAGCACAGGCTTGATTGCTCCTGTGGGGGTATTTCATAAATCGTTAGTCAGCTGATTGCATCTACAATCAACAAAGAAGATTGCCTCCAGCAATGTAGGGAGTCTCCTCATCCAATCAACTGGAGGCAGTAAAGTGAGAACTGAGGAATTCATCAGTCAGAAAGAAGAATTTCCATCACTGTTCCGGCCAGCTTCTCTTGGGGAAGTCAGCTTCACCTCCAAGTTTCCTTCTTGTGGCCTGCCCTATGGAATTTAGACTTGCTGATCCCTATTGTTGTGTGAGCCACTTCTTATAACTTTCTATATTTTTAGTTATAGATATAGATGATATAGATATAGAAGATATATAGATATAAATGATAGACATAGATAGAGATGATAGAGATAAAGATATAGATAGACCTAGACCTAGACCTAGACCTAGACCTAGACCTAGACCTAGACCTAGACCTAGACATAGACATAGACATAGACATAAACATAGACATAGACAGACATAGATATCCTATCTGTTTATATGGATCACCCTGGTTAAAATACAATGAATCCATGACAGAACTCATGCGCTCCCCTCTTCCCATACCCCATGCTTCTTCAGGACCCGTCATCTTAGTGGATGGCTCCACCATCCATTGAGAACTGTGCTGCCCACAAGTAGCCATGAACCACATGGGCGACTGAGTCCCTGAAATGGGGCAAGTGTGATTTAAGTCGTGTCATATGCCAATTGTGAAGCCTAATGATATCTCATTAATATGGGAGGAAATTATACTGTTATGTTGAATAATTATTAAAATTAATTATACTTGTTTCTTTTTGCTTTACTAATGTGGCTCCTAGACTATCTGATGTTATGTAAGTGGCTCTTGTTATCTTTCTATTGGATGGCACTGATCTAGAGTCAAGCAGAAAGATGAGAGCCATCTCCACATTGCCTGAGCCCTCACCCACCTCATATCTAATCCATGATGAGTCTTAATGACTTTTACCTCCAATAGGTCCCAAATAGGCTCACTTGTCACTGTGCCCTGCTGGCACCCTAGTCCCAGCCATCACCTGGCCTCATCCAGACAACGGTACCAAAAAACAAATCCGGACTTGGTAAGCAGAGACTTTATTTGAAAAGGTTATGGTAAGGAAGAAGGGGCTATTGCAATAGAGGGAGGGGTCTACTGCAATAGGGAAATGGCTCTGATCTTAAAACCCAAGCATCTTGAGAGTCAGGCAAAAAGGGTTTTCCTTTGATAGAGAAGAAAGAACCAGGTGGGGGGAAGTGGGATGAAAGGTTGGCACGATCAGACAATAGATCTGAGAATGTTTTATGCTGACTCTGCCTATTTTCTGGGAGGCCTGCTTAGAGTTCAGGGGTCTGGAGGAAGAAGTAAAACTTCAACAAAGTCTGGTTCATAAACAGTTTGCTCCAATTGATCAGTGGGGACAAGCAGTTCAGCTGATTATTTATGAGGCAAAGGATGGAAATGTGGAGGGTCCATGCTTGGCCTTATCCTAGGTAAACAAAGGGGTCGCCGGTGACTCTTCTCTGAGTCATATGGGGAAAGGGAGTTCTTTGCAGTGAGCCATTTTCTGGAATACAAAGGGTGGGGGGATGTCTTCACCTTTGCTATTTCCCAGGGTCATTGGACTCAGGTGAAATTTAACTCTGCCAACCAGCAGCCTCCTAACCAGACTCCCCACTTCCACCCTTGGTTCCTGCCACCCATCAGTGGCTTCACTGCCACAAGATGGGTCTTTTTAAGATGCAAATGATTTCCTATTACTCTTGGGACAAGAGGTCCTTCCCCCACCCCAAGGCATGCCTCCATCCCCCAGCTCTGCAGCCTCACCTCACGCACGCCCCCTGCTCTGGACACTCCAACCACAGGAAGACGGTCTTCTTTCCGTTCCTTGAATGTGCCATGTTCCCTGCTTGGCTCCTTTGTAGGTGTTTGTTCTTCCTCCTGGGCGCTATTCCCCTCTTCCACCCACCCCACCTCTCCTCCCTGACCCCAGAACTCCCATGCCATCTGCACCCCAAGCACTTCTCACTGAGCATTATTAAACCAGAGCTTATTTGCCACAGCCGCTATGACAAATACCACACAATAGCTTGGCTTAAACCACAAGCATTTATTGTTTCACAGTATTGGAGGCTGGAAGTCTAAAATCAAGACGTCGTCATGTCCACGCTCTCTAGCGTTCTGGTGCTGGCTCGCCGCAATCCTTGGGGCTCCTTTGCTTGCCTCTCTGCCTCCATTGCATGGCGATGTCCTTGGTATCCTCCTGCGGCTTTCTCTGATTTCTGGCTTCTCTCAGTTTTTGTTTTCTACTGATTGTATATGAATTTCCTCTCTGTCTAAGGCCTCCAGTCTCGTGGATTAAGACCTACCCTGATTCAATTTGGGCACAACTTAACTACTAATAACACCTTGGAAAGGTCCTGTCTGCAAATGGATTCATACCCCCAGGATTTAAACATATCTTTTTTGGGGGGAAACGATTCAATCCCCAACAGCATCTGGGTGGTTATTTGATTACGCCTTTCTTTGCCACCAGACTCTGCACTCCATGGGGCCAGGAGTCACAACCGAGGGCCTAAATAGGTGCACAGCTATAGTGGGCCCTCAACATTAACTATTGAACAAATATAAAATATGAAAGGGGTAGATTAAAGTTGGTCAGGCACAAGTGGCCTGAGAAGCAAGACATGAGTGAGATCAATGGACCATCCAAGGGGCTAGCCCCACATCAGCCTGAAGGCAGGGAAAGTGGAGAGAGAGAAGACCTGCCTGAGCCCTCTGGTGGGGGAGTTGGCGAAACGGGCCATGGAGACACCATCTCTGTGGTTGTTATCTGCAGGGCTTGGTGAATGCCAGGTGGAGAGGCAGGGCCAGTCCAACCCTCCAGCATTCAATGCCTGCTGCAGAAACAGGTTCTGACCCCTGGAGACGTTCCTGCAGACTCTGGATGTTGTCAGAGGCCTTGTGCGATCACCCCGTCCAGAGGCCAAGCTATAGCTAAACAGCTTGGCCCCAGAGTATACCAACCCTGGCAGGGCTGTGATTCTAAATCTTGATATCAAAACCCCAGAGAATGGTTTAGGGAAGCAGTTCCCACAGGATTGACCTCGGGACCCCTTTATCCTCTTGAATATGGAGAATCCTGAAGAGCTTTTTTTTATGTGGGGTATATTTGTTGGTATTCACCCAATTGAAAATTAAAATAAAATTCTAAAATATTTCTTTATTAATTCATTAAAAATAGCAATAATAAACCCATTACGTGCTAACATAAATATCACATTTTTATGAAAATAACTTTATTTTCCAAAACAAAGAAAACCCATGAGGAGTGACACCATTTCACATATTTGCACTTAATGTCCAGCTCAAGAGAAGACCATGGATTTTCTCCCCTTCCTCTGCATTCATTTTGTCATGATATCACACAACATGTAAGCTTTTGGAAACTCCACCATGCATTTGTGAGCAAACAAGAGTGAAGAAGGAACTAACAGTCTAGTATTATTAAGAGAATAGTTGGACTCTGTGGACCCCTGAGTGGGTCTTAGGCACAGACAACCCTTGGAGAACCCCTGGTATGATGGGAAGTTGGGAAAGTAACTTTCACCTCTGCACCTTACTGGCAGATTTAATCACTTTTGGGCCTCAGTTTCCTGACTTACATAGTAGGAGACATTGGCTATGAAGAAGCTAGAAGAATGTTGGAAAGGAAGCTGGGGGAACCACAAGAAGCCAGGATGTCTGCCCAGGAATGATGTTCACTGAGTGCAGCTAAAAGACAACTATTCAAGACACCAAGGGGTTGCCAAGTTCCACTTCTACACTGCCACCAGGCAGCTGCACTAATGTCATCAGCACCTGCAGTCCCCAGGACTTGCACAGATTTTTGGTGCTCCTTGGGATCCCCAGAACAGGGCTGCAAAGAAGGGCTTAGCAGAATCAGTGCATACACTGGAGCCCTGATCCAAACAAATTCTTTGCTATGAGGAATGGTGCCTCATACTGGTACATGGTTCCTCAGAGCATGGAAGGCCACCCTTCATTGTGTACCTCTGTCCATGCTTTCCACCCAAGCATACATGCCTTTATCCATCTACACAGCCAAGCACCCATTCATCCATCCATTCCACTATTTACCCATCTGTCCATTCAACCAATATACATCTATCTATTCATCCATCCATCCATCCACCCACCCACATAGCCATCCATCTAACTATCCACCTATCTATTCATCCATCCATTCAGCCACCATCCATCTATCCATTATCTGCCCACACATCTATCCAAGTACCCATTCATCCATCCATTCAATCATTTGCCCATCTATCCATCCATCTACTATCCATCCATCCTTCCACACAGTCGTTCCATTCAACAATCTATACATTTATCTGTTCACCCATCCATACATTCATCAGTCTGCTTATTTTTAGTTCCCTATGAGAACTGTGTTAGAGAGTATAGGAAGTATAGAAATACATCATAAGTTATCTCTGGCTTGACTGACCTTTTTGACTGGAAGGAGAGATAAGAAGTGTTCATAAAACTGAAAATATAATATAGAAAATTACAACCTCAGAGTCATCTTTGACCCCTACTTCTCCATCCCCTCTACACAATGAAGCCCCATTAATTTTGCTTCCATAACCTCTCTTAAATTATCCTCTTCACTTCTTCTACACTGCTGCTGCCCAGTTCAGACCCTCATTAGTGCTCACAGTACTAAAGCAAAAGACTTTTCTGTGATTCTCTGTTTCCTGTCTCTCTGTCTTCAATTTCCTCCTCCCCCCCCCCCAAAGTGAAAAATACACACTGGATCATAGTGACCTTCTGTCTAAAACATGTGGTGGACAGATAGGTAAGAGAATACTTGAGCATGGCTGTCTAACTGCATCCTCCCAAATTCTGACAGGAATGACTCTAGAAATAGAAGAAGAAGGAAAAGCCTGGACCTACTCTGGAAATTCTGGCAGTGCACCACTGACATGACACAGGCCTTAGTCATTCATTCCCATTGAATGCAGTGTAGATGAACAATGGCCTGAAGCAACACACTGAAGGGAAATGTGCACCTGTCCTCACTGGGTAAGTACAGGTAAGCCCAGGAATAACCCACTTCAGAGGATGGTGCAGGAGAGGAGGGAAGGGCACCATCCCCTTAGATGGATGGAGCCCCTTGGTGCTTGGGGGCAGCAGTTTTCAAAAGCAGTCAGGCCAAGATGGCCAAGGCAGCACTCTTCCCTGAGGAGATGGGCAGTACTCCAGGGAATAAGCCAGACATAGTACACCATAGTTGAGAAGGGATGAGCCAGTCCAAGTAGGAAACTAAATATGAGAAGAAATTCCTCAGAGAAGTTTCCTCACAAACCCAGTGAGGAAACTATACTCTATACAGAAGTGAAAATTCCTACTGAGACTGCCCACATCCATTTCCTCCCAACTCCCTTTGAGCTTCTGAGTTGGTTACACAAACATAGATTGTGTAACACTCTGAGAGGAGGATTCCACAATATTCTAGGTGGACAATGAGGAGACACAATGATATAAAGAGCTACCAATACATATTGGAGGCAAATACCAAGCTGCCATAGAGCCCTCAACATTCAAAGATGGGTTTATATCAAAAATGCAAATGTGAGAAAGAGAAAGACTCTGCTCAGGAAAAGAATGATACACCTCTTGAGATAGATGAAGAGTATGCACTTGAAAATGATCTGCTATAGAAAACAGAAGTAAATCTCAGAAAGCATCCAATTTATGTTCCCAATAAAATACAGAATTAAAAATAGCTCTTGACCTGCCCCCTTCAAGATGGCAGAGTGAGAAACTTCAAGACTCTGTCCCCAACAGAAGCTCTGAAAAGTCAAAAAAACTGTCAAAAACATCTTTCTAAAGCTCCAGAAAATATTTAAAGGATTGCAGAAACAGGATGAGCATTGAATCAAGGTAAAGGCAGCTTAAAAGCAGTAGGATCTTATGGTGCCCTGGCTGGCCCCTGCCCCTTCTCCTCACTGGCTCAGATGGAGCTGACTCATGTGCCCAGTGTCGGTTCCTGGTCCCAGTACCAGAGGGGACAGAGTAATTGTCATGCACACACTGAGAGCATATATGTCTGGAACAACCTGACTGGTGGCAGCCTGGGGGACTGAACCAGGATATTTGTTTCAGGCTTATTGCCCCATAACTAGCCCTGCATGTAGAAGGTAGCTCAAAGAGTTCTCCTACAGTACACTGTGGGAGAGCAGTCAAGTCATGCTGCCTGAGGCAAGTGGTTTCTGACTGTAGGACATACAGTACAGTTCCTGGGACCATGAAGAAACAGTCTCCTAAGGAAGAGAGGGCATTTGTATCCATGTAAATGGAGGAATTACTAGGGAGATATGTACATGCCCAACATAAGATACATGCAGAAAGGATTAAGAAGACCC
>JAQZBX010059441.1:0-17522 GCA_029593785.1 Cabassous unicinctus | reverse complement strand
TGACCTTGACCTTCTGCTTAAAACACTACAGTGCCGTTCCCAGTGCCTGAAGGGTAACATGAAATGCTTCGATATGACTTCCTGCCAACCTCTCCATCCTGACTGCAAACTCAGTCCTCCAGACAGACAGAAACTTCCAGTTCCTCCAATGTGCCCTAATATTTCTACCTCTGGAATATTTATACAGGCTGTTTCATTTCCAGGAACTCGTGACCCCCACCCCCATCCTTCACCTCTTTATTTGGGGAACTCCTGCTCATCCTTCAGGACCCTTTCTCAGGAAAGCCTAGCTCTCTGCTCTTGCAGCCCCCTGTACTTATCTGCCTCTGATCCATCTGTGAGCCCCTCGTGCGCTTCATGCTTTGTACCTGCCACCCAGAACAGAGGCTGGTACAGAGAAGGAGCTCAGTAAATAGTCTGGGATAAATGTTGACTTATACGGATCATACATATTTGACTGGAGACTCCCAGAGCTGGAAGGACCCGCCAAAAGCATCTCATCTCTTTTAATACTAACACAACGGCAAGATTGGGAAACTGAAACCCAGAGAAGCCAGTGTGATTATTTTCAATAAATGCACAATACCATTGCTTGTTATTCTGTTCTAGACATGTTGGAAAGGTCACTTACTGTGTGACAGGTCCTCTTCTAAGTGCTGACACATATTACATCACAATCCAAACAACAATCTTATAGAGAAATACATTATCCTCCTCCTCAGTGCACAGATGAGGGGGCTGCGACCCAGAGCGTTTCAGGAACTTGCCCAAGAGCACACACCAGGAAGGGATGGGAACCCAGGCAGTCCCGCTCCAGAGTCCAGCTTCTCCATCATTCCACTCTACTGCCCTGCCACAGTGTGATCACACATCAGGAGAGCCCCTTCCAGCCTCTCGCTCTGGGAACCTGGAAGGCTTCCGGCAGCCTGGGAGTAACGCAATGTTCCTATGGGAAATCAGAGACAGGGCAAAGGCCCTGCCACACTCTCCAGGGGGCCCAGATGGTCACTGTGTTCCAGGAGGACAGCACAGACCGCAGGGCAATGGCTTCACCTCTGCCAGCTCTGCTCCTGAGATCTGATCCAGCCAGGATGCAAAATGCCCTGGGGCCCACTATCATCACCACCACCACCATTATCAACAGGAAATATTTGCTGAGCACCTACTAGGCACCTGGCACGATGCTAAGACACTTGAGTGGATCGGTCCATTTGATCCTCACAATGTTCTCCAATGTAGATACCCCTGTCACTCCCCACTTCATAGATGAGAAAACTGAGGGCAAGAAGGTTCTATGACCTGCCCGAATCACACAGTCGGTAAGGGGGAAAGCCAGGAATGCCACAAAATAAGAAGGTGGAAACCAAGTGAGTGCTGGAGTCAGATGACCTGGTTTCAAATCCCAGCTCTTCCACTTCCAAGTTATGTGACTCTTCCAAGTAATAGAGGTTTTCCAAATCTCAGTTTCCCCATCTGTGAAATGGGTTAATAAGAGCACTTAGCTACCACCTAGGATTATTGTGGGGATGAAGTGAACTCTAGTGTATGAATTGTTTATTCATTCCCTCGCCACAGCCATTTCCTAAGCAGCTACTGTGAGCTGGGCTAGATCTGGGGGTGCAACTGCAAGTGGGAGAAACAAGGTCCCTGTCCTCCTGGAGCTTACAGATTAGCCGAGCACGGTGCTCAGCACATAGTGCGCACTCCATGAATGGTAGCTATTTTTATTATTACTTATAGGGTGATTTTTCTCCCAAGATTTGCCCTTCTCACCCCAGGGTGTCCAGATCTGTGGAAACCACCGGCCCAGGAGCCTGCTGACCTGACCCTGGCCGTGCTCCGCCTGCCTGGTGAGCCTGCCTGCAGTGACGTCCCACAAGGCTCAGTCAGCAGGCATCTCCTGCCTAAATAAGGAAAAGGCGCCCAGGAGAGCTTTCTGAGATCCCGAGGAATGTGACAGCTGAGCCTCCCAGGCCGGCACACACCCCTGCCTCTGGCCCCTCCCAGGTGGGGCTTGGCTGTGGCATTCCAACTTTTCCCAGAGCAGCCCCCAGGGTCACAGACACCCCCTCTAGCCCCTCCCTAGGTGGCTCTGGAAACTGATAAGGAGCCCTGGGAAGGCAGCTCCTTCTACTCTGGGGGCTGGCATCCCTGCTACCAGGAAGACAGAGGAAGAAAAGAGGCCGTGGGGAGGGACTAAGCCCAGCCCCCAGCACTGGAAAATCTGTATCCCTTGTTTGAAAAAGTATTTCCAGGTATCTTACCTTCCCAGGCACCATGCCAGGCTCTAGGGCTCCAGAGGAGATTCCAACCCATTGCAGTCTTCACAGCACCAGGGGTGGGGTGGGGGAACATAAACAACAGGCCTAGCCCAGAGCATGGGGTCAGGAGACCTCTTGGAAATGGTCTTGCCAAGATAGAGGTTGAGCAGGAGAAATCTGGCACCACATGACCTGGGTTCGAATCCTAACTGCTTTTTCCTAGCCATGTGACCTTGAGCAAGTTACTTGACCTTTCTGTGCCTCAGTTTCTCCATCTGTGAAATGGGGATAACAAGGACACCAACCTCAGAGGGAGGATTCAATGAATTGGTATTTGCAAAGTGCTTAGAGCACTGCCCAGCCTGTAGCAGGGACCACAAAAGCCTTTGTTAATGCATATGGGAAATCGTAAAGGTTGATAAGGAGTCAGCCAGGCAGGGAGTGGGGGAAGGGCCCCCAGGGAAGTGAAGCAGTGTGAGCAAGGGCGCAGAGGTGTGTGGGACTGACTGTGCACATGGGGAGCTGAGTGTGATTCTGCATTCCTAGGACGGGAGAGTGACGAGCGCTGGGGCAGGAGGCTAAGGTGGGGTGATCGGAGAATTTATCTTTGGAACCAGAGCATCTGAGAGTGAAAGGGGGCTGTTGATAATTACGCCTGGCATGAACCAGGACCGTCCAGTCCCGTATGGCCACCCTCGCTTTGTCAGTCACACTAAGGAGCCAACTGAGGCTGATGGTCACAAAGCAGGGATTCTCTCTCCCATCCTTGTGAGCCATGAAGCTGCAGCAATGAATCCCGGACACAGGGGTGTTAAGGGGTGTTAAGGTTTTCTTCATTTTAACAGACCTGACTTGCAGATTTCCCAGGAAGAATAAATAACCCAGAGCACAAGGACATTTAAAACCCAGACTTGACCTAGGGTGCAGGGGGAAAGTAAAGAATTCAGTCCATTAATTCAGAGACATTGATTGAGCCCTTCATTTGGGTCCATGCCTGGGCCCTGGGCTGTGGGATTAGGGAAAGTGGCGAGAGTCCTCACGAGGGAACAGAGCGGAGAGGAACAGGATTCCAGTCCTGGGGAAACCACCGCGGAGAGAATGGCAGGGAAGGATCTGGAGACCTAGAAATGACACCACACAGCAGGGCCTGAGGGTCAGTACAGAAGACAGGTCAAATGAGGGAGAAGACACTCTAAGGAAGGGTGGAGGGACCAGCCTGAGTGAAGGTGGAGAGGTGGGCAGGAGCGGGGCGTGCTGGTGGGGAGGGGTGCGCCACCATGGCTAAGAACAGGGGTCTGGTCCCACCTCCACCCCTTCAACCAGTCCACCGCACTGACCGACTTCTGCAAGTCACATGACTCCCCTCCACCTCCCCACCAGCAGCAGTGCAAAGGCGCTGATGATGCCTTCACCCTTCAGGGGTGCCTGGCAATAGAAGATGACGCCCGTGAAATCCGGCTCCGTTTGTGGCACATCACAAACCGAGAATGTAAAGTCCATGAAGGGGGGGATTTTTGTCTGTTTGGTTCACTGAGGAATCCTCAGTGCCTGGAGCAGGGCCTGGCCCAGAGTAGTTGCTTAATAAAACTAGGTTGAATGAATAAGAGTAGGTATTACTATTACCACTATCATAATTATTGGAACTTTTGATAGCTGAGGAAATAGGCCTAGCCAGGGGAAGGGATTTGCCCAGGGTCATGCTGCCGAAAAGTTCATGGCAAGAACTAACTCCCTGGCCAGTACTCTCCAACTCTGGTGCCTTCTGTCCTTCTTCTTGACTCCTGCCTGCCTTCTTCAAGCATTTATTAGGTGCCTACTAACTGTAGGCAATGGACAATGCAATAGGGATATAAAGAAAATCAAACCAAAGTTCAGGGCATAAGGAGCTGACAGACTAGTAGGGAAGATCTACAAGGAAACAATCCAATTCCAGGATGTTCAGGCTTCAAAAAGAGGGAGCCCAGAAGAAAAAGGGAGCAGGAAGACTTCCCCAAGATGAGAGCTGGGAGCTACACCTTGCTCACTGGTGTGCTGGAGCCACCTCCTACAAGCTCATACCTGCTCAGGACTGTCAATGGCTCCCAGCTCCACATTCAATGGCATCAAGCTGGTAGCATGACATTGGCCATGGTGGCAGTATTTACACTTTGGAAACTGGCAAGCCCTGCAAATCAGCGTTTCTGCTTCCCCACCCTTGGGCCGCTGTTTTATCTGAACACTACTGCTCGTAAGAGAAATGGACTAGAGCAAAGCTCACCAACTCAGCGAATTCAGACCCTTATGTTTCACGTCATCCCTGGACAATTTCTGTGACCCCCTTTGGAAAACAGGTTACTAGCTCTCCTGACAAAAAGCTCTTGAAGTTTGTGACCTAGGATCACGAGACCCTCCCTCGCCTGTGCATAGGTGCCCCCTCTCCTCCCTGCCCGTACGTAGTTCCTAAAAATTACCGTGTCTTCTTTTACGTTCTGAGGCCGTGGTATGACCTCCCACAACTGGGTGAGCTGGTCAGTCAGAGAAGAGAGGAAAGGGGGGTCCAAGTAGGGGGAATGGCAGAAGCCAACACGCAAGAGGTTCTAAGGCCACATATACACACAGCGTGTTTAAGAAACTGAGAAAAGGCCAGCCTGGCAATGTCAGGGGTGAATAGAGAGAGGATGGGGGCACTTGATAAAGGGCGCCCGAGGCCATGTTCACTGGGTGTGGCAGAGACCACTTAGCAGTTCACAAACCAGTTTCCTCTTCTGCTTCCCAGACTCCCTTGCAGTGAGGTGTGGCCACGTGACTGGATTCTGGGCAATGGAATGTGAGAGGACATGATGTGCCCCACCTGTCTGGTCCATGAAAACCTCCCGCTTGCATCCTTCCATGTGTTTCCTCTTTTCACCACTTGAGGCAGAAGAACTTGACGACCTTGGAAGCCTTTTGTTGAAGACGGCAGAGTCACAACGCGGAAGGAGCCTGGGTCCCTGAATCACTGCCTGGAGGACAGCTGCCCGTTGATGAGGGCACCCATTTTGGACTTAACTGGGCGAGAAATAAATTTGTCTGTGATCTGTTCTACATTTGTGGGTTTCTTTGCTTCCTACTTAGGATAAACAATTGCAGGAATGGGAGAAGCCACGAGAAAAAGGTGGCAGTGGTGGTCCTGAGAGCCTCCTATCCATTCTGAGTGGCTCGTATTCCAGTGCTCCTCCAGCAAGCCTCAGCTGCAATATACACCATTTGCTCCAGGAGGACAGAGTGAGGGGAGGAGATTTGCTGTCTTTGGATGAGATTCAGGAAGATACCTCTTGGTCTGGATGCCCATCCTCCTTTCGTTTGAAGTCCTCAGACCCACTGGTGTCAGTGGCTGGCAAGCATTTAGTGAGTGACTGCTGTGTTCAAGGCCTGACCACACTTTAAGCTCCTCTCCCCCCGAGTCCCACAGAGTCGAATCCCTGGAGGCCAGGCCCTTCAGAGATTTCAGGAAGGAGGGAGGGCCCAGTGTCTCTAGAGTAGAGGATGCTGGCTGCCGGTGGCACCAGGACATTCACCAGGTAACACTGCTCCTGTAAAATTCTATTTAACCATCCTGATTCCACCAGGAAGAGGGTTTCATTTGGTGCTAACATGACTTTAACGCCTCTCTTCGGATCCCCTTTTTAACAGAGCAACCTTGCGCCTGAGGTTTTCATAGGCAATAGTACTGAGAGAAGATTTAATGATGTTTTTCTTTCTTTTCTTTTCGGTTAAGTGCTTTTTATCCAAAACAAGATTTCTATTTATGGTCATGATCTAAATTTCCTTCAAAAAAATAAATTCAGGTTTAAGAAAATTTAAAGTTTTTTAGAAGAGTAAGGAAATAATCCAGATGGTGTGTGGATATAACAAACCTCAGGAAGGTACATCAGTGACTGGCGTTTGGGAAGCCTGCCTCGCCCCAAGCTGTCAGCTTCTGCGCCTTTGCCCAGACCAGCCCTTCTGCCTGCTCTTCCATGCTGACCTCATTTGGCTACCTCGGGCCATGTCTGGGCTGAGGTCATCTCCCAAAGAAGCCCCAGTAACAAAAGCTGCACGTGGCCGGGGCGTGGGAAAGGCCAAGGCCAGAGGTGAATCTGAGACAGCTGCTTTCCCCAAGGACAAGGCGAGGAGAGCTCAGGGCTCAGGGAAGGGCAGGGGCCTTCACAAGGTCATGCTCCAAGTCAGGGGCAGAGGCCTTCTCACCCTCAAACCATGTGGACTGGAAGACAAAATGCGGCAATTACTAGAGAGCCACAATTGCCCTTTAGGGAATTTATGCTAGCGGTATACTGGTCCCTGGGTAAATGGTGGGTGTACAGCTTTACCTAGCATAGTGCAAGTCTGGAGGCCACCCAGATAACCACGCTCAGCGACAGGTCTGATTAAACTATGGCTATGGAATGGAATACCATGCAGTGCCCAAAACACCTGGGAAAATGGTTAATTTTATGTAATTTCACACACACCCCAAAAAAAGGTAACTAATACAGTCTTTATTTGGAAAGCTATGGAAAGCTCTCCAATCTATACGTAGTGAAAAGGGAAAAAAGCAAGGTTCAGAACAGGATGCATAATATGCTACCTTCTGTGGAAGAAAACAAAAAGCAGAATCTAACTATGCCCTTGCTTATAGCAGGTTAAACCATATGAAATTGCCATTCTGTAGGTCAAGCATGGTCATACGTCAGGAATTTCAATTGGTCCAACTTAATACATGTGCAAGATACGTCGGGAAGGAAAGGAAAGAAACTACAGACAGTGGTTGCCTGGGGACTTTGGAGGTGGGAACAAGGTGTGGACAGGGAGAGGAGTTTTGAAGCGTATGAAGATATAATCTGTTCAAAATTAACTTAAAAAAATAAAGAAGAAATCATTCGGGCCTCCCAGGACAGATTCTCGGTGGCACTGTACACGTCTCTACAGCCAGCCCAGCTGGACAGAAGAACCATGCAGGCCTGGGGTCTGGCGGGGGTGGCCCCAATGTAGCCTCTGACAAATTCTCTTCTAAAAGACCCACTGTTTGGCATTTCGGACCCTCTGCCTGGGGGTCAGGCTCCAGCAATACTACAGAAGTCCTGTAGGGTTACGGCTTTGGCACAGAGTAGCTGGCCTTGTGGTAATACTCCCTTCCCAGATAGGGCTGCTCAAAGCCAGGGCTGATGGGAACAGTGTTTCAGCAGTAATGTGATAGCGCCCTGCAAGGGATACGGCTTGGCCCACGGAAGCTTTGGAGGTGGGCTGCTGGAACAACCCCTCTGGGGACCTAAGCAGAGTGGCTCTCCCCAGGACGACTGCTGGGAGGATGGAAACACCTAAGTGATCCCGGAAGAAACCTCGGCCTGTCTGGGCTCCCTGGTTCTTCACTCAATTACACGGGAAATAATCATTGTAGTAAGAGTGAAAAGAGTTACAATAATAAAAGTGATGACTGCCACCACTGAGTGATTACTGTGTGCCGGGCACTGACCATCATCCCCATTTGGGAGGTGAGGGAAGGCCCCAGAACCCATGCCCGCTCACCTACGGAAGTGCCCTTCCATGGCACTGTCCACTGAGCTTTCAGCAAGAAGGACTATGTTCCGTAGTGACACGATCCAATATGGCAGCCACTGGCCACACGTGGCTACTGAGCACTGGAAATGTGGCTACTGCCACCGAGGAACAGTACTTTTAATTTATTTCATCTTAATTCATTTAAAATTAAATGAACCACATGTGGCTAGCGGTGACCACATTGGACAGCGTGGCGATCTGCCCCAGCCCATCTCCACCTCCCTCTGGCCTCTTGTCCTAGTCTCCCCACCCCCACTCCAGCCACACCATCTCCTTGCTGTTCCCAGAGCAAACCAGGCACCTCCCTCCCCGCCCTTAGTGCTTTTCACTCATGCTTCCCGCTGCTGGATAGCTCTCCCCCAGAGACAGCCTCGTGGTGAACTCTTCCAACTTCTTCACGTCTTCACTTTAATGTCACTTTCTCAATGAGGCCCACCCTGACCACTTCTTTAAAAAGGCCACCTGCCCCCAGCACCCTCCACTCCAGTACCCTGTGGGTCCCCTCTGCCCTGCCCGGTCATCTATTTATCATACCTGCTGTCCGTCTCCCAGCTGGAGGAAACACATTGTGGGATGTGACTGATGCCTTAACTGAGTAAGCAGGAGGCTGCCTCTGCACTGCGGGGTTTTCCCATAATAAGATGATCCAGACCTAAAGTTAGTCAGTCAACAAACGCTTCCCGAGCCTTGCCTAAGGGCTGGGCACTATGTCAGTGCAGACACTTGTCAGGGAACACGACAGACAGGGTCCCTATCCTCAAGGGAGTTTACAACTAGCAGAGAAGACAGGGTGAGTAAGGACAACGGGGGGTGGGAGGGGCAGTTGAGGCAGGGACACACAAGATGCCAGGGGCACATAAACCAGGGAACCCCAACTAGCTGGGGGCTCAGAGCTGGCCCTGAAGAAGAAACACTCCAGCTGAGTGAGGCCTGGCACGTGATCAGGGGCCAGCGAGGTAAACAGGAGGGAAAAGCATTTCAGGCAAGTGGAACAGCATGTACAAAGTCTGTAGGCAGGAAAGAGGAGGAACCATAGCCCAATGTGAATGACAGGGAGAAAGATGCAAGATGGTGCTGGCGGGCTAAGCTGGAGCCAGACACAAAAGGTGTACGGGCCAAAGCAAGGAATCTGGAATTTCTTCTACAAGCAGACACCGCTGGGGCCGGCATCACATCTTCTCAATCTACCTCCAATTTCACCCAGAGCTGGGGCGGAAGTTCCACGTAGGTGAGGTCAGACCCACCTGGCACTGCCAGCATCCCATCCCGTGTGCAACTTTCTGCTTTCTGCCCAGAACCTTCCCTGATGCTGCAGGAGGTTCCTTCAACCCCACACTCACCCCAAGTGCTAGCACAACCCAGAAAGGCAGGGATTTATGCCCCCAGGGGAAATTCTCAACAAATGGGGGACCAGAGGCTGAGGGCAGTGCTTCTCCGTGCCTCCATCCCTCCGGTGGACGGTCCTGGGAGTATTCTGTACTGAGGCCCAGTGGAATCCAGTCCTTGGGGTCCCCCACGATGCCTGGAAAATGCACACTGACGCGGGCTGGTCCTTCTTACCTGCTTCACTCCCCACGCGCTCCCTCTCACCTCCTCCTTCTTGATGTCAATTCACAAATAGATGACCTGCATCCAAATCCTTGTCTCAGGCTCTGCTTACAGAGAAACCCAAACTAAGGGCCCCATGAAAGTGTTAGGCACCAGAGTACATGATCAGGTTTACCTGTTTAAAAGTTTGCTCTGGCTGCTGAGCAGAAAGGAGTGTAGAGGCAGGAGGAGACATGGAGAGGCCACAAGGGGCCCCTGCAGTGGTGCAGGAGGGAGAAGGTGGTGGCTCACAGGGCTGGTGGCAGTGGAGAGAGAGAAGGCACTGGAGACAAATAAGGGGCGCGTGGCAACCCTCAGGACCAGAAGATAGACAGGCAAGGGTGGTCAGGCTGGAGGCTTGGCCTGGGCGTGCCCGGCTGCGAGAACCAGCCCTGCCAAAGTTGCATCCCTTGAGCCTGGCTTGGCTCAAGATCTGTTGCAAAAGGGCTATTTATAGAGAGCTGGGTGTTTGCTTGAACCATTTGAAGACTGGACTTTATTTTTAACTCCCCTAAGCAATGGCAGGCACTGGCTGGTAAGGACTTAGGAAGTCAAGTGGAAGTTGGACTGGGCTTTGGAAACCCGGGAGAAACAGCCCTGTGCTCGGGGAAGCGTGAAGCTTGGAGAAGGAGCCCGCCGGCCTCTCCGTGTTCCAGTCGCCTGAGTCTCTGGGTAAGAAGGAAAGAACGATGGGCCGGCCCCGGCCTCCACGTCCTGCGCACTTGCCGAGTGTCAGACCACGCGAAGCCCTTTACGCACGTCGCGCTGGGTCTGCACAATAGCCCCGGGAGGCGGGGCTGTTACCATCCCCATTCTGCAGATGAGCAAGGTGAAGTTCAGAGGGGCCCAGGGACACACAGATGACAAGTAACAAAGCCGGGGCTGGGACCTAATTTCTCGGTCTTCACAGCCTATGCTCTCAACCACTCTGCCCCATAAAAGGCACGGCCAGGCACCAGGGACCAGGACAGTCACCTAAAACATTAGCACTGAACGTCTTTCTCCTCCAGTCATGGCTAAGAGGGCAGAGTGTGGCTCAGAGCATCTGAAGCCTGACGGTGCCGGCTATTTTGTGACTTTGGGCTAGTCAGTTTCCTTATCTATAAAATGGGTTGAGGTAATAAATAGTACTTCCCTCATAAGGAGTAAATAAGATGGTGTGTCCAAAGGGCGCCAGCCCAGAGCCTGGTGCGTGGGAGTGAGAACGGGCCCTGATTCTGGGACCGCCTGGCCCTCAAACCCCCTCCCCTGTGAGGCAGGCTCTCCCGTGAGGCTGGCCTTACAGATGAAGAAATGGAGGGACAGAAAGCTTGAGAGGCCACTTGCCCAAAGCCGGGCAGCCAAGTGCCCAGGACCGAGCCCAGGCAGCCGGGCCCTGAGTCTGCCCCACGGCGGCCACTTCCGTTCCCGGTCCTGCTGGCATCCCAACATCCTCGTGTCTAGGCCTTTTCCATGTTGACCCTGAGTCCCAAGCGCCAGCTTGATCGGGTGGGCCCTTTCACTGGGAAGTGGGGGAAACCTTTACATTGGGAGGAAGGGCCACTGGTCTCCCAAAACGCTGGCTATTGTTCTCTCCGTTCTCTGACTCTGCCATTCTGGCTACAAAATAAAGCTGAAAAGCTTCTGGAGCTGGGCACTAAGCACCTTCCTTTCCGTCTCCCAGAGCCCTGACCCCTTCTTACTTGATTTATGAAATTTGACCAAGACAGTAACTGGGATTTAATGAGAGCCTCCCACACCTTAACCTCTTAAAGGTGCCTCACTGCACGGCTCTGGGTGGGTTGCTGCCCCTTTCTAGGCCTCGGCTTTTTCGTCTGTGAAATGAGCACACTGGGTGTGTCTTCCTGTGGGGCTTCCAGCTTGGAAGGCCTGGCTCCCCCAAAGCCATTTTCCTAGTAGTTTTAACATCTTCCCTGCTGCCAGGGACCCAGGCAACTCTCTTCTCTCCTCCCAGACCATTCAGCTCAGAGGCTGGCCTTGGAGTCAAAGCTGCCTCCTGTAGGTCCTGAGAATCTGGCTCTGACAACTCAGATAATTCCTTTTCATCCCAGTTTTGAGTCTCTGGGAACAAAGGGATTTTGTCCATCTCAGCTCTACCATTTACTAGTTGTCTGACTTTGGGCATGGTAGATCTCTGTGCCTCAGTTTCCCCATCTGTAAAATGGGAATTACATGAGTTGATTCAGTAAGCACTTATCTCAGGGTCTGCCACATAGGAAGTCCTCCACACGCCTCAGTAATGTTAGCCCTTATTATCCCAGCTCTCACGTGCTCCTCCGAGGGGTGTCGAGTGCCTTCTATAAGCTTTAACTGCAAAGGGTGCTGCTTGCTAAGGCTGGGCCAGTTCCCAGGTCTCCTGACTCTCATTCCAGTGCTCCTTCTGCCTCTGTTTGCCACTCAAGGTCCTTCTCCTAACAGATGACGAGGAAAGGGAGCATGGTGAGAAAATGAGGAAACAAAGGATTCTTGGTTTCTGTCCCACCTACTGACAATGTCCTGGTTGATGGAGAAGAGAAGGGTCCTGAGCGAAGGTGTCCTGAGCTGCCCTTTGAGAAGCTGCATGACAGTGGATTCATAATAGCCCTTCTCTGTGTCTACTCTATGCCAACATTTCCATCTCTATCATCTTCCCCGAGATCCCCACACCAACCTCCCCCTGACCCCCAACTTCAGTTTGGCCCCTGCCACCCAAACCCTCACACTAGCAGCAAGAGTGATGGTCCAGAAACACACACAAGGGGGACCCATGGGCAGCATAGAGCCCACATATATGATTGTTCAGCCTGCATGGTATTTGTGTGTGTGTGTGTGTGTGTGTGTGTGTGTGAGCGTGCGCACTCACACGTTGGTGGGACTTCATGTGTAAATGTGAGAACTTTCTAATTTACTGAGAAAGTGGCCCGGCCCTCCTTTTTCCTCACCTCCTCCTGCACCCTCTTCTCTCTTCTTTGCCCCTCCCCTGCTTTCAAACCAAGTTCTCCCACTTTGCTATGCAGAGCAAAAATTGGGCTCGTTTCAGCTGAGGCTCCCAAACTCAGCTCCTTCTTTTACAAATCAGAGGATTTACAGAAACCTGGAAAACTCAGATTTGTCAGGGCCTGATCAGGTCTATAGCCAAAGGCCATCCTCTCTTCTCCATGCCCTGTGTAGGGTGGGCCCCACATGTGAATCCACTGCCAGTACTTAAGAATTGGAAGATTTTGGATCAAACATTGTGTGCCTCCTGATGAAACACAATATGAAGTACAAAGAACCATCTATGAAGTGACCAAGATACCCAAGACAATCTCGAAAAAAGAACAAAGTTGGAGGACTCACACTTCCCACTTTCAAAACTTAGTACAAAGCTATAGTAATCAAGAAAGTGTGGTATTGGAATAAGGATAAACATATAGCTCAATGGAAGAGAAATGAGAGCCCGGAAATAAACCCACATTTATGGTCAATTGATTTTCAACACAGTGCCGAGGCAATTCAATGGAGAAAGAATCGTCTTTTCAACAAAGTGCAGGGACAACTGGATCTCAACAAGCAAAAGAATGAAGTTGGATCCCTATATTACACCATATACAAAAATTAAATCTAAATGGATCATGGGCCTAAATGTAGGAGCTAAAACTATAAACATCTTAGAAAAAAACATTGGAATATATCTTCATGACCTTCAATCAGGCAATGGTTTCGTAGACTTTATACCAAAAGCACAAGCAACAACAACAAAAAGTAGATAAACTGGGCATCAACAAAACAAAAAAAATTCTGTGCTTCAAAGAACACTATCAAGAAATTGAAAAAGACAACCAACAGGGTGGGAGAAAATGTTTGCAAGACAAATATCTATAAGGGACTGTATTCAGAATATATAAGCACTCTTGCAATTCAACAATAAAAAGATAAATAACTCAATTTAGAAATGGGCAAAGGATCTAAACAGACATTTCTCCAAGGAAGACTTATAAATGGTCAGTAAGCACATGAAAAGATGTTCAACATCATTCATCCTTAGGGAAATGCAAATCAAAACCAGCATGAGATAGCACTTCACACCCACTAGGATGGCTATCATCAAAAGACAGACAGTAACAAGTGTTGACAAGGGTGTGGAGAAACTGGAACCCACCAACATTGTTGGCGAAAATGTAAAATGGTGCAGCTGCTTTGCAAAACAGTCTGGCCATTCCTTAAACAGTTAAACATCGAGCTACCATATGGCCCCACAATTCCACACCTAGTACAAACCCCAGAGAACTGGAAGCAAATGTCCAGACAAAAACCTGTGCACAAATGTTCATAGCAGCACTATTCACAATAGCTGAAAAGTGGAAACAACCCAAATGTCCTTCAGCTGATGAACAGATAAGCAAAATGTGGTCTGCACATACAATGGAGTATTATTCAGCCATAAGAATGAAATCCTGACACCTGCTACAACATGGATGAACCTTGAAAGCATTATGCTGAGTGAAAGAAGCCAGACACAAAGGACCACATATCGTATCATTCCATTTATATGAAATGTCCAGAATGGGCAAATTCATAGAAACAGTGGTCACAAGGGACTGAGGGAAGTGGGGAATGGGAAGATGGGAAGTGGCTGGTAATGGATACAAGGTTTCTTCTTGGAGTGATGAAAATGTTCTAGAATCAGGTAGTGGTTGTGATGATTACGCTAATGTGTCAACTGGGCTGGGTAATAGTGCCCAGTTGTTTGGTCAATTACAATTAGCACTGGGCTAATTGTAATACAAAAGCATTTCACGGACTTTAATCATCAGTGAGATGATAGCATAGATGGCTGGTTACATTTACAATCAACTGAGGAGGCTGCCCTCAGCAATGAGGGACAGTCTCAGCCAATCAGCTGAAGGCCTTGGGACGTGATTTCAGCATTCAGAGAGAGAATTCCCATCTCTACTCCAGACAGCCAGCGTCTCTTGGAAACTCATCAAGGACCGTCATCGGAGCCCCTAGTTTGCAGCCTGCTGTATGGAATTTGGACTTGTGCATACCCACGGTCGTGTGAGACAATTTTATAAAATCTCATACTATTTAAAGATCTCTCCTGTCGGTTCTGTTTCCCTAGAGAACCCTGACTAATGCAGTGGTGATGGTGGCATAACTCTGTAAATATACTAAACACCCCTGAATCATATACTTTAAAAGGGTGAATTTTATGGTATATAAATTGTCAATAAAAGTTGTTAAAAAAATTTAATTCTGGGGGAGGAAAAAGAGAGACATAGGCAAAGCTCCTCATTTGAACAAACCAAACATAAAAATATATTTTGGTTATAATATTATTATATATTTTGGGTAAAATTGAGGAAAAAATCATTCTTAAGGAATTAGTATTAATCTGTTAGTTATGATAATGGTTTTAGGGTTATGTAGAAGTGTCTTTATCTTTTAGAGGAGCACTTGGAAGAAATTAAAGATGAATTCTCACAATATCTATAATTTACTTTAGCATATTTCACATACACAAAAAAGGAGTAGCAGCAAAAATGGCAAATTGTCCAACCCAGCTGATGACTATTTGGGTGTTCATTATACCAGTCTCTCTCTGTTTACGTAGGTTTACATTTTTCATAATAAAAAGTCAAAAGAGGGAAGATTATACATCCAAATGAAAAATTCCAGCTTCTCTTGAAAAAGCAGGCGATGTGGTGACTTAGGTCCATGTTCCTCCAGGACAGCCCCTTCCTGGGGGCATGCAGGGGCCAGACCCGCACCTCCCACCGCCCTCCGCTGACCAGGACGCAGGCCGGTCAGCCGCCTGGCTCTCCAGGTGCTTTAGCTCGTGGCCCGCGGCCTCCGATGTCAGGCTCCCACTCCTTACCCTGACATCCAGGCCTGGGGCCACCTGGCCCCCGACCCCCCAGCCTCATCCCTAGTCTCTCTCCCCACCCTCCTCCAGCACCTCAGTGACTCATGGCTCCCAAAATACACCCTGCACATTCCCACCTCCACACCTTTGCACATCCTGGTTCCTCTACCTGGATCGACCTCTCCCTCCCCCCTCGCCACCTGGCAAGCTCCCGACCAGAGTCACCACCTGCGCGGAGCTTTCCCAGACCAGGGCGGGGCATAGCAATTAGTTTCTCTTTACTTTGGCTTCCACCACTCTCCTTCCTTCCTCCTGTCCCAGGCCGGTGGTGCTGAATCCTGCCTGTCTTCACCACTGAGTCCTGCCGGGACTCTGATCCACCACCGGGCCAAGTGCACCAGCTCTACGTGGAGCAGGCTAAGGGCTCGTAAAAGTTTGTGAAAGGAAACTGGCCAAAGGTCAGAGCATGGCTAAAAGCATTCCAGGCCAGGCCACCCGGCTTCATCTCCCAGCCCTGCCATTACCCAGTTGTAGAACCTTGTCTGAGACTCTTTTTTTTTATTATTTTTAATATATATATTTTTTAAATATACTTAGATTACAAAAATGTTACACAAAAAATGTAGGGATTCCCATATGCTCCACTCCCCACACCTCCCACACCCTCCCATATAAACATTAGTGTGGCACATTCATTGCAATTGATAAACGCATCCTGGGGCTTTGCCATTAAGCATGGTCCGGAGTTCACATTGTAGACCACACTCTCTGCCACACAGTTTTGCATGTTATGTGATGATATAAAATTGCCTATATCTGTCATTGCAATGTCATTCAGGACTATTACCAAGTCCCAAAAAAGCCCCCGTATTACAACTTTTTCCCTCTCCCTGCCCCCAGAGCCTCCAGTGGCCACTGGCTCCACATCAATGTTGTAATTTCTTCCATTGCTAGAATCACAATATGTCTATAGTAGAATACCAGTAAGTCCACTCTAGTTCTTTCCCTAATCCTGAGGCTTCTGGGATGGTGATGTCCACTCCACCTCTAATTGAGAGGGGACTTATATCCCATGGGGAAGATGGATGGCAACTACCTTGCTTGCAGTTGCAGACTCTGTTCTTTGGAATGGTCGTTGTCCAACATCATCTCCTTGTTAGTTGTCCTGGGTGAGTCCAATGAACTGTAGAGTAGGCATTGCTTGTTTGAGACTCTTAACCTGTCTGTGCCTCAGTTTCCTCATCTATAAAGTGGGGATAACAATAGTACCTTCCTCATAGGATTGTTCTGAAGATTAACCAAGTTGACCTATGTAAGGTTCTTAGAACTGTGGCTGGCTCCCAGAAATAAACACTATGTGAATGTTTGTTAACAAAAATTAAACAGGCTCCAACATGGGTAATTAGCAAGCCCCTTGCTTAGACCTAACTGGGGGGCCAGTCACCCCTCCCCATGGGCGTCCTGCACATCCTGGTGGTGCTGGGATTGAGTGCTGACAACACCAAGTTACAGCCTGACTTAATACCAAATTCATTATTTGTGTTGATTAAGGAAAGCACCTCACTTAGATGCCCACAGGTCTTGCCTGCATCTCCATCTCTTCGCCAATGTCTCTTTTAATAGTGTTTTCTCCCCCTCTCCCCCTCTCCCCCTCCCCTCCCACCCTGGTGTTTTTGCTATCTTTGTCCATTCCCTGTATGATCTTCTGTGTCTGTTTCTTTTTGTCTTCTCTTCTCATTTCTCTCCTCTAGGCTTCACCAGGATTCGATCCTGGGGACCTCCAATGTGGGAGAGGTACCCTATCGCTTGCGCCACCTCAGTTCCTGGTCTCTGTTGCATCTCACTTTGACTCTCTCCTGCGTCTCTCTTTTTGTTGCGTCATCATCTTGCTGCGTTGCTCGCCACGTGGGCCTGGCACGCCTTTACCAGGAGGCCCGGGGATCAAACCTGGGTCCTCCCATATGGTAGATGGAAGCCCAATTGCTTGAGCCACATCCGCTTCCCCAATGTCTCTTTTTAACAGAAAGAGCTCAGCACCTTGGCCATCAATAATTTGACCTCAGACTCAAATGTTATTGTTTTGCTTTCAGAGTATTTTCATGGCCGTATCTCTTGATGTTGGTTTCCCATTTACAAGAGTGACAAGAAAGTTTTCCTTTTTTCAACAACTGTACTTAAGCATTTTTTTTTTCAAATTTTTATTTATTTTTACCGGGAGGTCCCGGGATCAAACCCAGGTCCCTCCATATGGGAGACAGATACCCAACCATTTGAGCCACATCCGCCCCCCT
>JAQZBX010059439.1:0-17516 GCA_029593785.1 Cabassous unicinctus | reverse complement strand
CAGGTCCAGGCAAGTGAACCAGGCAGCTTCAGGCAGCAGCTGTCCTAGCAAAGTGTAGGGGTTGGGAATCACCTGATGTAAGGTAAGAGTGGTGTTATTAATGGTTCGTAAATCCTGCACTGGTCAATATCTGGTCCCATCTGACGTTTTTACTGGTTATAATTGGGTGTTCCAGGGTGATTGTCAGTCAATTAGAATTCCTTCTTTCCTCAGGTGATCTATGTGTTCAACCATTCCCAATTGCACTTCACAGGGGATCAGATACTGCCTCTGCTGGACCAGGACCACTCCAGGCTTCAGGTCAATGATAATGGATGCATGGTTCCATGCCATTCCCATTGGGTTTTTTTCCACCCAAACCTGGGGGAAAAGTTCCAGCAGTTTTTTCAGATTCTGACCTGAATTTTCTTCCACATGAGATCACCATTCTTTGCTTCAGGGTATGGTGACAAGGAGAATGAGGCCAGTCCCAAGGCTTAAGCTTGCTGGCCCTTCAGGTTTGAAAGTAATCTGGGCTCCCAGTATGGTTAAGAGGCCCCTAACAAGTAGGAGAACAGTACATTCAGGCAGGTACAGAAATTCATGAGTCACTTCGTGGTCACCAAGCTGGCAAGTTCTTGACTGGCTCAAAGGCCATTGGCTTGACTTGTCTCCAGTCACTTCTATGATATTAGCAGTTTTTTCTGCTAAAGGAGGCAATGGGGGTTGTGACCACAGAATATTCAGTGCCAGTGTACATCATGAAAGTCACTGACTGGCCCCTGACTTGTATTTTGACCATGGGCTCATAAGGGCCAAGTTCCAGTAAGCCCGATCACCCTTCTTCAGGGTTGAACCTTGCCAGCTGGATCAGATGGTCTTGGGGCTCAAGTCAGTATTTCCCTTTAGGGATGCTCCCTCTATGTGCTTGAGTCTTTTGGGGGCACTCATTTTTCCAGTGTCCACTTTCTTTGCAGTAGGCACATTGGTCTCTGGCCAGAGGCACCCTTCTGATGCTTGTCCTCCATTTTTGAGGTGGCCCTTCTTGTCTGGTGGGATCAAGATTTCCCAAGGCTGCTGCCAGTAGGGAAACTTGATGTTTTGTTTGCTTCTTGGCTCCTCATTTGGCAGCTTCATCTCAATTGACGAATACTTTGTTGGTGACTTTCTAGGAGTTGAGAGATGTTCATCCCTGCAAACCCATCTAATTTTTGGAGCTTTATTTTAATGTCCATTGCTGCCTGTGCAACAAAGTTGGCATTCACCATTCTCTGGTTTTCTGGAGCTTCTGGGTCAAAAGTAGTGTAGGTTCTGAAGGCCTCACAAAGTTGTTCATTGAAATCTCTTGGAGATTCATTGGGCTTTTGTTTAAAGTCATCTTTGTCATTTTTGTGGGTCATTTTGCCCCTTCTTATTCCCCTCAGAGGTGGGTCCAAGGAGTATTTCCTGATAATGCTGAAGAGCAGGCCATCCCTGATCAGTGTTGAAGTCCCAGTTTGGTTGGGATTCTGGTGCCACCTCTCGTGCCCAATCTTCCAGGTTTAAGTTGCCAGTAGGTGCCTGCTCCTGAAGCCACTTTTGGGATTTTGTCAGAATCAATAATGTCTCCTCCATATTAAACAAAGTCAGGAGGAGTTGGTGACAATCATCCCAAGTACAACGATGGGTTTGGAAAATGGATTCCATGAGATCAATAAGGACATGGGACTTTTCTGAGTAAGAGGGTGTGTAGTGCTTCCAGTTTAAGAGGTCTGTAGTTGTAAAGGGCTGGTAGTATAATACAGGCTTCTTGGGTTGGATGGTCCCATTCTCAACAATCTGGGCCAGATCCTCTGTTTCATGGAGGGGCATCTGTAACACAGGTTGTGCCGACTGGAGCTTCCATGCTAGTGGGGTTCCAGGGCTTTCTTCAGAGGAGATCAATGATCCCAGAGGGACCAAAGGTGAAGGTGTTTCTGGGAGATCTGCCTGCACTCCCAGGCTGGGAAAAGAGGCTAGAGGACTGGAGCAAATGGTGGTGGTGGTGGTGGTGGTGATAGGTCCTCCTCCAAGGACCCTTCATGAATGACTGGCTTCCAGAGCCCCATTCCCCGTGCAACCAAGACCCTGCTCTGTCCCTTTTATCCAATGCACAATTTAACCCAAGGGGGAAGAGTTTGGGCTATTTCTAACCAAGAGTCAATGTAGGGAAACTGATTGGGGTGGCAAGGAGTTCCTGTGACAACCAGTCACACTGCACGGACCCTGGCTATATCCAGGGTCACTTCCAAGGTCCAGTCAACATTAAAAGCAGGCTACTCCATTTCATATAAAGTTCAGAGTGTGCCAGAGTTCATCCGGATGCCATAATCTCCAGAAAAGCCTTTCTTGAAATTCTTGAGCATGCAGTTTAAGATGGTACGTTTTGACTGTGATGAGCCTATACCCTGCACTGGTGGCACAAGACAGACAAGAGAAGGAGTTGCCTCTTCCAAGGCCACTCAGATGCCTGCGTGTCTGTGTCTTTTGTGAGAACTTCAGCTCATCTTAGCTAAGGCACCCAGGCAAATTTCAGGTGAGCCATTATGCTGTATGATGTAGACATGGAAAACAGGTTAGGACCCACATAGGCTCCAGAGCATACACAGTGGAGTCACAGACTGGTGTGGCAGACACAAGCCTCTGCCATCCTCATTTACTTACACAGTCCTTCAGAGGTTATGCAGTCCGTCCCACAGGGATTGCCCCATTCTGGAATCTCAGTACTCGATATTTCAGGAAGTGATCATTCTCCTCTTCTGTCTGGAGATGGGCCTGACTGGGAACTTGGCACCCAGGGCCTTACCTTTCTGGAGTCTTCTGGCACTTTTCAATCCACCTTCCCACTGAGTCAGGCCAGGATGTGAGGACACAACCCCGAAGGACTGCCTCAGAAGGAGGTCCCATCAAGAGGATGGGTGGCACCCACCTCATTAACTCGAAGATTGCCATTGGCCATGCCCATCAGCCCCAAGCTGGAGGCACAATGGGCTTACTTGATTGGGTTTTCCTGGTCAGGGAACCAAATGTTGAGGTAGACAGAATGAAGAAAACCCAAGCAGCACTTGGGGGGAGGCTGATGAACAAAGTTTTATTATGCACAGCCTCAGAGGAGAGTCAAGTCTCCAAAAAAATCTGAGCCCCATGTTTTGATTTTTGTAAATTTATATAGGAACTTTAATCAGAACTCTAAATGGGCAAATTCCTAAACAAGTGGGCAGGCAGGGTTACAAAAACGAAAGGAGCTAGTTTAGTTTATGCTCCTAAAGCAGAGGGCTATTAGAGAGGAAAAGAGTTATTAACTATTTAAGTTGTAAATTCCAGTCCAAAGGGGCAGGTGGGGAGTGCTTATCTTCCTAACAATGTGGATTCCTTGGAGAAAAGGGCAAGAGGGGGAAAAGGGACCAAGGGGAGTTTAGTTTCCTAAAGCTGTGGGGTTCTGCTGAGGGGGGTTAGGGTCCCAGCATTTCCCTTATCAGCCTAACTAATGCAACATGCTCTTGAAATTCATTTCTGCAGCATAGTCAAGAACCTAGACAAAATCCAGTAACATATGTGGTGAGCCAGCCAGGAGGCTATTGGTGAGCAAAACGATGGCCTACAGCCTGTTTAATGCCTTCTTTTGGTTATCCATTTTAAATAGGTTTGCCTATAACCCCCGACATGATGTAATTCTGGGAGGGAACAGGCCAGGGCATGGGAACTCTCTGTATCCATGCCATGCACCCAGGTGTGAGATCTGACCCCAGCCAGGAGATCAGGGTCACAGGCCAGGGGCCCAAAGCAGGGCCATGCCAAGACAGAGGTGCCCCAGCCAAGCTCTGAGCACTGCTAAGTGGTTTTTTAAAGCCCTTTTAGCAGCTGTCATCTTTGCCCTTGAGCCTGGCTGCCAGTGCTTCTCCTGCCTTCTCTCCGCAGCAGTAATGACTGCAATGACAGAGAGCTGGGGGCTTGCCCCTCCCCATGAGTCCATGCCTTTGCATGCCCACCCTCCTATCAACTACATCCAGCTACCTTGTCTGGGACAGGGTGGGAAAGTGTGGTGGGCAGGACCAAAGATAGATGCCATGGGAGTTCCCTTCCCTAGGGGTGTCACAGGCCTTGAAACCCTTGCATAATTAACCTTAACACACATTTTATCTTTCTTCTTCATACTACTGAATTTCTCATTACAGTTTTGTGTTAAAATGCTTTGGAATGTCTTAGAAATTGTAAAACTGAAAATGTGTCTGCTAGTAAAGAATTTATTGCCTCAGGGCCCAAAGACCTGTCAGCTAGAACAATTGATCTCTAACCAAGTAATAGCCTTTTGATGGCTGGCATAACTGAGAATTTCCCAGTTCCTAGGACTGCTTTTTAAGGCCTCTGTATGAATATAAATAAATTCTTTTCCCCTTCTCCAAGAAGGAGCAATGTTTGGCTTGGCAGCTTCAGTCCAAAATCTATTCATGCCTGAAGTCTATTCAACCCTGAAATCTATTTGGTCTCTCTCCCAAGTCCACAATGGCCCCAGAAACACCAGGTGGCAGGGTCTCTGTGATTCCTGGGGTGGTGGGAACCAGAGAAGTAACTCTGAATGTCCCCCAAGTCCTAAAAAGTCTTGGGTGCTTTGATTCAGAGAGTAGCCAAATGTTCCCTGAGATTTATCTCAGGAGTTTAGTTTGGGTAACAGTGCAGTCAGTCTCAGACACTGGAATGTAGGGGTGCTGCGAAGCAGAGCAGTAAACTCTGAATGGCCCTCATGCTTTGGGCCCTTCCATTCAGAGGACAGCCAAACATCCTCTGAGACTTATGTCAAGGCCTTTGGTTTGGATAACTGCTCCCTTTACCCACCAAAACATCTTGGGCACTTTGGTCTGAACTTTGTGGTTTCAGGCATCCCCCAAGACCTAGGTTGAACCCAGGGATGCCTATCAGCAAGACTCTGGATTAAATTCTCAGGATGCTGTGACCAGAGCATCAGCTCCAAAATATTTGGTGTGGTAAAAGTTTTAGTCCAACTTGGAGTGTGGAATGTCGGATCAGTTGACTAAAAAGTGCTTCTTCTTTCTTCCTAGAATAATGGGTACACCCTGTAGCACAATAGCAACAGACTCTGCATTGGGGTGTATTCTTAAGAACTGGACAACACTAACTACCAAAGGGTTAAAGAAGGAGAAAATGATCTTCTTCTGCAACACTGCATGGCCACAGTATAGCCTTGAAGGTGGCCAAAAAAGGCCATTAAAAGGCACTCTAAATTATAACCCTATTTTGCCTATAGACCTCATGTATAAGAAGGAAGGAAAGCAGTCAGACATTCTGTATGTTCAGCTTTTTATGGCTCTATATCATGATATGAAGTTAAGTGGATCTTGCAAGTTATGCTATGCACAGGATGTGAAACCACTGCCTGAGAAGGAGGGTGATATATTAGATGATCCCCTTCTCAGTTCTCCCCCTCCAGCCTCTCTTTCTGCACCTCATATACCCATAGCCAGCCCAGCAGGAGTCGCTAAGAGTGGAACACCTTTCCACCCTAGTAGGGGATCCAAGAACGGCCTCTACTCAATAAGGGAAGCAGCAAATGGAGAAGTAGGAAAAATTAGAGTTCATTTTCCCTTCTCCATGACAGATTTAGCTCAATTTAAGGAACAGTTAGGGTGATTTGCAGAAGACCCAAATAAATTTACCAAGGAATTCCAGCAGTTAACCCTAAATTTTGAGCTTACATGAGGAGATTTGCATATTATCTTAGTCTCCTGATGCACCCCTGAAGAAAATCCCCACATTTGGGAAGTGGCCCAGGGTCATACCGGTGAGATGGCTGCCCAGCAGCCCCATAAATATGCTATAGCAGTCATGGCAGTTCCAAAGGCTGATCCTAACTGGAAACGCCAAAAGGGACAAGCAGACATAAGGAAGAGAGATCAGATGACAGCATGTCTACTAGAGGGAATGAAAAAATTCATCATCAAGTCTGTTAATTATAATAAGCTGCAGGAAATAACCCAGAGGGAAGAGGAAAACACTGTCCTGTTTCAAGGGAGACCAGTAGAATCTATGAGAAAGTATACCCAAGTTAATCTAGACTCACAAGAGCAAGATTGTATTAAAAACCTATTTTATCAGCCAGGCAGCTTCAAATATTAAAAGGAATCTCCAAAAGCTAGCTCTAGGACCTGAAACCCCAATGAATTCTCTTTTAAAAGTAGCTTTTTCCATCTTCAACAACTGATACCAGGCCCTTGAAAAGTTGAGGGCAAAGAGGAACAGGCAGAAGTTTCAGCTATTTGTAGTTGCCATAAATGGCAGCCAGCCACCTCAGGGTCACCCCGGCTCAGGCTCCAAACTGTTGAGATCCTGCTTCAACTGTGGAGAGCTTAGCTACTGGAAGAAAGACTGCTCTAAACCATGTAAGGAGCCCCCTGGTCACTGCCCCCAGTGTATGAAAACAGGCCATTGGGCTCAGGAGTGTGCCAACAGATTTTGTCAACTGTTTTTTTTTTCCATCAGTTGAGATAATAAAATGTTTTATTTTGATCTTCACTGTGTTAATGTGGTATTACATTAATTGATTTTCTTATGTTTAAATAACATTGCCTACCAGGGATAAATCCCATTTGATCATGGTGTATGATTATTCTAATGTGCTTTTGCTTCCAGGTTACTAGTATTTTGTTGAGCATTTATATGTATGTATTTATCCAAGATAATAAACTGTAGTTTTCTTTCCTTGTGGTAATGTGTAAACTTTTTATAATAAACTTTATTTTCAGAGAAATTATAGATTACAGAAAAGTTACATTGAAAGTATAGGGGATTCTCATAAGACCCATCCTCTTCCCCTACCACATTTTCCCTTATCAATAGCATCTTAAATTTATGTGGTACATTTCTTGTGATTTATGAACCAATATTGAAGCATTTTTACTAATCAAGGTCTGTAGTTTATATTATGGTTTACACTTTCTACTCTACAGTATTATAGATTTTGTCAAAATATATAATGGCCTGTATACACCATTGCAATATCATGTAGAACATTTCCAATGCCCTACAAATATCCTGTATACCACTATTCTTCCATTACCCTCCCCTCAGAATCTCTGATAACCACTATCTTTATAACAATGTTACAAGTTCTTCTGTTACTACAGTAACAATAAGTCTACTTTGGTCCATGATTGCATTCCCTCAATATGTTTGCTCATTCCTCAATCCTTGTGGAATATTTATATCACTTTTGCCCCTGTGATTTGTGTTCGCCTTTTTTCAAAGAGTCTGAGCAGAATTAGAGTTAGTCTTTCTATTAATTAGCCAAAGGGGTGCTGATGCAAAATACCAAGAATCAGTTGGGTTTTATAAAGGGTATTTATTTGGGGTAGAAGCTTACAGTTACTAGGCTGAAAAGCATAAGTTTATTTCTTCACCAAACTCTTTTGTCACGTGTTGGAGCAAGACAGCTGCTTATGTTTGCCAGGGTTCAGGCTTCTTGGGTTCCTCTGTTCCCAGGGCTCTGTTTCTTTCTGGGTTCAGCATCTCTGTTTTCTCCACAAGGTTGGCTATAGACCATGAGGCTGTCTAGGCTTTGCATCTCTCCACAAGGCCAGCTGTGAATTGTCAAGTGAAGGTGTCATCTCTTTCCAGGGGCCTTCTCTCCTTCCTCATCACCAAGCTCTTCTGTATGCTTACTTCCCAGGGCTCCAACTCAAGACTCTGCATCAGAACTCCAACTCAGAAATCCACCTCACAACCCCAACTCTGTCCTTAGCCAGGTCTTTTATCTTTGATTCCCCTATGCCCTACTGACATGGCACAATCAAATCCCTAATCAAAACGTAATCATTCTCAGATGAACAGACCATATTACAAGCATAATCTAAAATCTATTTTTGGAATTCATAACTATATCAAACTGCCAAACTGCTACACTTCACCTTCTGAATTCCAAAAATATATTATAATTTTCAAAAATCATTAAATCAGTAACAATGCAAGTATAAAAATCATAACATAATCAGTTTAAAGAAATACAATTTGTCCTGGGGCAAAGTCCCATCTGCTGTAGAACTCTGAAACTTACAAACCCATTTAACTGCTTCCAGTACACAAATGGACTGACAAATGATAAACATTTTCATTATCATAAGGAGAAATTGGGAGGGAATCAGGGGTCATGGGTCCTTTACAGTTCAGTAAACATGAAGGGCATCCTCCATTCTATTTCTAAGTCTGAGAGCCACTCTTAAGATGATGGTTTCTTCTCCTTGGGGCCTCTTCCACATGCTCGCCCAATGGCCATTTTCTTGGTTTCACCCTCATCAAGCATCTGATTGTACACAAAGCTCTGGACCTCACCCTCCAAGAGTTTTGATGTGATTGCCACACTCTACCCAATCTTTGGGTTTGACTCTTAGCCCCCTAGTACAGTGAAGTGAAGACGACATTCACCCTAACCTTTGTCATACAGGCTCAACCCTCTCAGACCAATGAGTTGACAACCTGGCCTTCTATAATCCATGGAGGACAGGTGCACCTCTCTCAGACCTATGGGGAGCTGACCTTAACAATCTTAATCCTTGAGGAATGTGTTCCACCCTCTCTGTACACTGGGGCAGCAAAACTCTCCAAGAACATCTGGTGGGAATATCCATCCCCTTTAACTGTTGGGGCAAATTCACCTTCTCTGTACACATGGGTGGGATTCCTCACTTGGCCTAAGACAATGTCTTAATTTGAGATCTCAGCTTCCATGGTTTTCTTCTTAAAACTGTTTGTCCCTCAATCTCTCCTTTCAATGTTCCTTTTAGTCCAAGCTAACAGTGGTTTTTTTCATACAGTGCTTTCAAAAACCTTGTTGATTTAGCATGCAAGAAGCAAGGGTCCAAGCCATCAAACAGTAAGACCTTCCATAAGTCTTTAAAAGATAATTGCATCATCAATCCTGATTTATAAGTTCCAAATTTAGGTAAGTCTTCAAATGAGGCACTATCATCTGGGAGCTTGATTTCCAGAGGTTGGAATTTCCAGAATCAGTTTCTGGGTATTTTTGTGCCCAATAATTCAGTCTTGAGCTTATCCCACTTATCTAGCATTTTGCTATAAGCTTCAAGGAGAAGCCAAGCCACATTCTCTCACTTTACTTTGGACAGTTCTTCAGCTAGATGCCCAGGCTCCCCATTTTCAAAATCTCTTTCCCGCAAAACACCAGGAGTTAATCTTGCTATGTTCTCTGCAACTTTAAAACATGGATCACCTTTCCTCCAGTTTCCAATAATAGTTTCATCATTTACTTCTAAGGCAACATAAAAAGTCTCTTTAGCATCCATATTACTTCAACAATCTCTGCAAAGCAATCTAGGCCTTTTATATTAAGCATCTCACAATTCCTCCAAAAATATCCCTTACCTATTTATAAAACCATTCCAACATTTCAGTGTTTGCAAAAGCACTATCCCACATCTGGTACCAAATTCTGTATTAGTCAGCCAAAGGGGTGCTGATACAAAATACCAATAATCAGTTGGGTTTTCTAAAGAGTATTTATTTGGGGTAGAATCTTACAGTTACCAGTCCATACAGCATAAGTTTCTTCCTTCACCAAAGTCTGTTGTCACATGTTGGAGTAAGACAGCTGCTTATGTTTGCCAGGGTTCAGGTTTCTTGGGTTCCTCTCTTCCCAGGGCTCTATTTCTCTCTGGGCTCACCTCCTCTGTTTCCTCCACAAGGCCAGCTGTTTATTATGAGGCTCTCTAGCTTTTTGTCCTCTCTACAAGGCCAGCTGTGAACTGTCAGTTGAATGGCTCATTTCTTCTCCTAGGGCCTTCTCTCCTTCCTTATGACCAAGCTCCTCTGTATGCTTAATTCTCGGGGCTCCAGCTCAAGACTCCACAACAAAACTACAACTCAAAACTCCAAGCCACAACCAACTCTCTCCTGTGCCATGTCTTTTATCTTTGATTCCCCATCCACCAAGGGATGGGGATCAATGCCTTACTGAGGTGGACAATCAAAACCCTAATCATAACTTAATCATGCCCATATGAACAGACCAGTTTACAAGCATAATCCAATATCTATTTTTGGAAATCATAACAATATCAAACTGCCAAACTGCTACAATCTTTTTGGAATGTTTGACAGAACTCCCCTGTGAAGCCACTGGTCCTGTGTTTTAACTTGTTGGGAGGTTTTGATTACTAACTCAATCTCTTTACTAGTAATTGGTTTGTGGACATCTTCTATTTTTTCTGGAGTCCATGTAGTTAATTTGTATATTGCTATGAATCTGCCCATTTCATGTAGATTATATAATTTATTTGTGTACAATTGTTCATAACATCCTCTTATAGTCCTTTTCATTTCAGTGGGTTGGTATACTATCCCATTTTTAATTTCTACTTATTGTTATTTATATCCTCTGTCTTTTTTTTCCTTTGTGAGTCCAGCTAAAGGTAGTTGTCATAAAGAGAGAGAAATTCACTCTTCTTTACCTTAATTTACCAGCTGCTTCTTTCTGGTCTTCCCTGGATGAGATACAGTGTTCTTCTGGTTGTCAGAGTTTCAAAATCGTTTTGGGACAATCCCTGTCATTTTAATAGCTGTTCTATTAACTAACTATTAAATCCCAACTCTACCACCTATCCCAAATCCATATTGCAATCTTTTTGATAGCAGAAACTGATCAGTTACTTTCATTTTTCTTTTTGATAAACATTTAATTTTTGAGTAATTTTATATTTTCATTATTTCAATAATAATATTAATAAACAAAAAACAGACAAACAAGGAAATTCATCCCCTCTCAATCTCTCTGTTTCCCCTGCTATATGTAGATACTATTTCTGCCTATTCTTACATTTATTTGTTTATTAAGCAGTAGTATTAAGACATATTCACATATCATATGACCTTTCCAAAGTGTATAATCAATGGCTTTTTTTTTTTAGCTATTTAAAAGACCTTTATTGTAAAATAAATAGAAAAATAAATCAAAAGAAATTACAAATTTTAAAAGGGAATGCAAGGCCAGGTTAGATTTAATATAATCAATTATAAGAAATAGATAATATAGCAACAAACAGTTAAATAATAATAGTAATATAATAGAAATTAATTACAACATAATTCTAATTTTTATATTATATTTCTAACTATTGGACATAATAATTAAGAAAGAAAGAAATTATAGGTTTAGTTGTTTAATTTCCATTTAGGTCATAATTCTTTCTGGATATTCAAATTCCTATTTGGCAATTCTTCACATCTTATTGGAATGAATTACAGGAAATAACATGCCAAATCATAATTTTATGAGGCAGAAAAACTCAAAATCTTTTTCAACAGTAGTCATGTTAAATCATTATTGATGCAGATGGATTATTTTAATTAAAGCGTATGAATACGAAAGGGTGAAAGGAAAATGAAGTATCCAAAAAATATCTCTTCTGCAGTCTGTCTCAATTAAAAGCTAGTGTTTATTTTGTATGAAGAAACATACAGAATACTGATCACAGGAACAACTTGCTATTTGCACTGAGTAATTATTATTCATATCCTATAATATTGTTAGTTTACATTTGTCTGGTCTTCTCCTGATCTTTTTTGGTTAATATTTGCATAGAATACCTTTTCCAACCTTTCACTTTTAACCTGGTTGCATCCTTACATCTAAAGTGGGTCTTTTGTAGACAACATATAGATGGCTATATATTTTTTTAATCCATTCTATCAGTCTATGTCTTTTGATTGGAGTTCAATCCATTAACTTTCAGTTTCATTACCTCAAAGGCATTACTTGCTTCTTCTATTTTGTCCTTCGTTTCTCTGTTTACATACCATTCTATTGTCTGTCTTTTTATCCTTTAGTTTACCCTTCCTAATAATCTTCATTTCTAAACTCTTCTTCAAATCTCTCACCCTTGTTTTTCCTTTTTAGGCTGCTGCACCCCCATTAATATCTCTTGCAAATCTGGTCTTTTGGTAATATATTCTATTGGTTTTAGTTTGTCTGTGAAGACTTTGAACTCACCCTCATTTTTGAAGGACAGCTCCTTATTCACAGAAAGCTTTTCCATGAGTCATCCACAAAATTACTTCAAATTTTGACTTCATTTTCTGTTGGTAGACCCAACTTTGAAGGATGTTTGTGTCTTCTTTGCACCTTGAACAGAATCATATCAGTTATATAGTTTATATAATTATATGTTTTTAAAATAGATAAATAAAAGAATAGTGGGGTTTATTGTGAAAATTATGAATAACCTGATTTTTATGAATGCCACTTAGAATTACCAAAATAAGTTACAATGATTAATAAAACTAACAAATATGCAAATCTATGTTGATGGTTTTATGCTTGCATTAAAACAATAAGTTCTATTATATTCCAAGTGCTTTAGGTATTAATAAAATGTATCTGAATTATGAACTCCATATACAGTTACAGGCTGTCACCCAGAAAATCAGAAAATAAAACAAACCCAATAAAGTCATTGTGTTAGTCATCAGTCATTAATTAAAGAGTAATACTAAGAAATATATTATCCAGCAGTGATCAGTTTAACTGAAGGTCAAAGCAGAAAAGACAAAGCTATGAAATGATTAAGAACATGGACACCATACTCATAAACACCTGGGTTCAAATCCATATATGGGGGTCCACTGGGTCTCAGGGCCTTGGCTCCCTTTCATTAATGGAAACTCAGCAGGCAACACATAGCTTCCTGCATGCACTAGGGCACAGGTTAAAATGTAACAGATTTTCTCACAGGGAAGCAATGTACAAGTGGTATTGTAGAGTGTAATTTTCCACAATCTGTACACTTCCTTCCTACAATAACATTTAATTAGATTGGGAATCTTAGGTTTTCATAAAAATAATAAAGAACATATTTTTTTACTATATTGCTAAAGTAAAATAGACGTTAATTAATGTAATCATGGTAAAGATGTAAAAGTAAAAGGCAAAGTACCAAAAATAGTTAAGTTCATTTGATATGTTATAAACTGCATTAAAAGTATTTTTAAAGTGTGCTTATATTTACAGAAAAGTAACAAAGATATTATGAAAAGTTCTTTTATCTTCCTGACCAATAATCCCCTGATTGTAACATCTTACATGACTATAGTTACACTCATCAAAATTTTGAAATTAACATTAATACATTCTTGTTGGCAAAGCTCCAGACTTTATTCACATATCCATAGTTTTTCCTCTACTGTCATTTTTTCCTGTTCCGTAATCCCATCTAGGATGACATATTGCATTTAAAGGCAATTATCATTGAAACAGAGCCAGTCTGGATGCAATGTCCATTGTAAATCTGGATATGTCAAGCCATTGCTTGCTGCTGTAGGCATTCAGAACAGCAACATACTTTCCATCCACTTCAGGGGCATGTCCAGATATGTGGTAAATACTTTTATTGTGTTAAGGGTTAGAGTCACTGACCTAGCAAATAACTCAAATTGAGAGGCACCAAGAAGGGTAATGGGGGCCTAGTTTGAATGTACAAGAGATTTTGACAATACTGATGTCTACCTCTTTTAAATAGGGTGGATTGAGTGAAAAATACACCAAATGTAAGATATGGACTATAGTTAGTAATATTTTGACAATGCTTTTCTATATCGTGTAAAAAATATATCACAATAATGCAAGGTGTTGGTGGAGGGGTGATGTATGGGACCCCTGTATGATGTTATGTATGTTTATTTTGTAAGTTCACAACAATTATTGCTTATGTATGTTCATGTATAAATGAAGTACTTCATTAAAAAATCTATCCTATAAAAAATAAATGAAATGAGAGAATAATAGCTATAATTATAAGGCCACTTTATCATAAGGAATGTTTTTACAGTTTCTAATTTGACCTTAATCATAATTTTGTAAGATGAACAGGCATGCTATATATGAACATATCTAGTTTGGAAAAAGAGCCATATAATTTAGAAACATATACCATGAACAGCTGTGCTTGATCAATTTGAGTCACATTATTAAAACAATAGGCAAAAAACAAAGTCTTAAGACTCTGCCTTATATTTATCATTTTGTTCCTGCTCCTTACTTATGTAGTTGTTGACAATTTGTAGACATAAATAATGGGGCTATTACCCTGTGATTCTAAATCATTTCCTGTCTCCTCCTAGGGGCCTTCTTCATAAGTTCATACAGGAATAAAGGAATCAGAATGCTTTAACCTTTACATGTAGGTGGAGACTGTAGGAAATAAACATTACTACCCTTTTCCTTTTGGACCATTGGAAAGGACTTGGTGTGGGAGCCAGAGATTCTGTGTTAAAATAACAGACCCACCATCACTATGTGTTTAACTCTTCAAAGTATGAGTTTCCTACCAGTAAAATGGAGATAATGTGATCTAACATTGACTATTTCCTAGGCATGGACACTGAACAATTGCTTTTCTTGCATTATTTATTAGTCAGGAAAACAGTATATGGGAGTTACTGTTAGTTTTCTAAGCTCTAGTTCTCATTTTTAAAATGATGAATGAAAAGAAAAGCAACATGACACTTAGGACATACTTGTTATGTATAAGCTTAGAGCTAAGTACTTTCCCACAAATCTTTCTATATTATAAGGGATTATATTAGTCTGCCAAAGGGGTACTGATGCAAAGTACCATAAACCTTTTGGCTTTACAAAGGGTATTTATTTGGGCTAAAATTTACAGTCCCAAGGCTGTGGAAAGTCCAACTCAAGGTACCATAACAGGTACTTTCTCACCAAAGTCAGCTGCCACATGTTGAAGCACGATGACAGTCAATCTCTGCCTGATGTCTCAGGGCTTCCTATATCAGTATCTGCCATAGGGCTTATTTGTTTCTGGGACTTGTCAGCTGCTCAGCTGCTCTGTTCTCTTCAGCTGAAAACTATAGGTGAATGGCTCATCTCTCCTTGGGACCACAGGATCAAATATGACAGAGCTCTTGCTCTCTTCTGGTCTGTCTTCTTGAGTGAGTGTCCATTATATAAGCCTACCAAGGTTGCAGACAATTAACCTGAGTCATGTTTTACTGACATGATCAAATCATAACCCTAATCTAAGCAGGTAATTTAATCAAAGATATCTCAGATGAATCTAATACAATCAAAGTGCATCATACCCAGCAGTATAGATTAGTTTAGAAAATTAATATTTCTATTTTTGGAATTCTTATATAAACTCAAACTGTCACAGGGATAAATCAGTTCATCATAAAGTCCCAATAGAGTTCAGACTTTTAAAGAAATGTTTGAAATAGTAGGCATGATTTCCAAGTGCCTCTTAAACTGTGTGTTATTTCTTCTTTTATTTGTAGATAACATTTCCTGATCAGTTGTTAAAGTGTTGGCCATGAAATTCACTCCTGCTCCTCTTCCATGTCAACATCAGGCATCATTAATAAATTGTCCTTTCCTCAAAGCTTAGATATGACTTCAGAATTCTTCTCACCAATTTTCTCCATGCAGCATCTCCTAAATGGACAGAGTGGCACTTAAGACAAAAACTATTTGTCACCCAAAGAAATATGGATCTTTCTTTTCCCCCACACTGAAAATCTATCTTCATAATTTATCTTCATCTCAACTCTGCCTGTCTTCCCATTACTACCTTCAACTAATTTTGTGTTCTCAGTGACAAAAGAAACACTTAAGATAATTTTGGATATAGAAGCACCAATCTGTTTATGATTATGTTAATACCATAAATACTTCTGAGATGAATATTTCTTTTTCCTAAGGGCAGATATTACAAGGTCACTGTAATAGCTTTCAACTTTTCCCCTGAAATTATGTTAAATTAAAGCTACCATAACTGAGTTTATCCTCTTGAGTTTTTCACAGAATGCAAATGTTCAGAAAATAGTATTTGTTGTATGTTTTTTGTGTGTGCTACATTGCAAATGTTGAGGATAACTTGCTGATTGTGGTGACCATTGCCAACATCCTGCACTTCTGGACTCTCAGATGTATTTCTTTTTTACTTTTCTGTCCTTCCTGGATGCATATTTTTACTTTGTCATTACCCCAAAGATACATGTGAACTTCACCTATCAAAGGCAAACCATCTACTTTCATGGCTGCATGACCCTCTTTGCTGAACAATTCTTTGCTGGGGTATAGGTGATTGTTTTCAAAGCCTGGCCTATGACCAATATGTTATTATTTACAAACCCTTGCTCTACCTTTTTATCATGAACTGGAAGCTTTGAGGCATTCTAATTGGAGTAGCCTGAATTCTGAGTTTGAGATACAAATTTTCTTTACTTTTCAGCCGCCATTGTGTCCTCAATGTCTTTGGTCACTTCACATTCCACTTGTACCCATTGTTGTACTTTGTCTGCACTGACATTCACATCCTTGGCCTTTTGCTGTTTCAAATAAATTCATATAATACTTAATTTTCTCATCTGTACTAAAAATTTAAATAGTAAATTTGTTCTTTTTCCATTCTTCTTTTTACTTCCCTTTCAACATTCTTTCTCCCATCTGCCAAAAAAAAAAGTGTTGTTCTCAGTGATCTGATTTTTATTCTGAAGTTATTTTTGATACCAATAAAGTTGTCTATTACAACAATTTTCCATTTTATTAGTTGGATTTGAATTTGCTTAGTTTTTAAATTATTCTTGGTGGTTTCATCTTACTATGGTACAACCTTAATCGTCAGAGTTTGAAGTAGGCTGTAATTTATCCTAAGATTATATGTGAGGAAAAGATACACCAAACTCAAAATAGTTCAAACTTCAGTTATCATCCCTTTCAAAGTTTAAAGTTCCCATGACTGAATGATCACACTTAACTGTTTCAAGAAAACACTGACAGTGCTTTGACAGAAACTGGAGTCCAGTTAGATAACCCAGTCATTCAATGTACAATGAATATTTAATGATCTCTTATGATCAACTCACCTCAGAGCTTAAAGGAACATCAGGGGACCATTGACTCTCCTTCTTTCCTTTAGGCAGTTCAATGAAATCTTAGAAAACCACTGTCTGCAAAATGTCCCCAACTTAACTGAGAAACTTGATCATTGCCTCAGCCTGGGAATTAGTTTAATGTCTTCCAACTGGAAAGTGTGATGTCAGATCTCTTTCATTGGCTTTCTTATTTCCCAGCCCAAGGAAGCTGATGGTGTTACTGTACTTTGTTTTTAAGGAAATGCACTTGAAATTGGTCATTAAGAGATTTGGATTCTAAGCTTACTTGTGTTATCACCTTGGTGAGGTTCATGAGATATTTTCTTCTCTTGGACTCACATATTTCAGGAGGATGAAAAAGAACATGTAAATATTTTTAGTCACTTTTTCTGAGGCAGGTAATCTTTTATATATATATATATGTAATGTTTTCTTAGTATTTACAGAGACTTTTTAAAGTTAAGCCTTCTTATTCCCATTTAATTGTTGGGAAACTGAGGCTCAGAAGCTTTATATGACTTGCCATAAACCTTCCTCAAGATTCTTCCAGTCCATTTTTAACACAAAAGGTCAGGTGCTAGGCCCTGATCTTCTCCAAGAAGTTTCTC
>JAQZBX010059438.1:0-17503 GCA_029593785.1 Cabassous unicinctus | reverse complement strand
ATAAATAAAAATAAAAAAAAAAATAAAAAAATAAAAATAACTTTCTAAAAAAAAAAAATTCTAGATTTTGCAATATTTGCTTTATTTTTAAAATTTGTGTTTTTGCTGAAGTATTTTAAGCTAGTTTTACTTTGCACGCTTCAGTGTGCATCTCTAAAAAACAAGGACATTAAATTAAAATTAAAGTTTCTAATCAAAGTAATGCAGATATACGTCCACTCGTGGCTTGTAGTTAAAAAACATTCTACTATTCCACCCTTTGTCATTCCAGGAGCAACTATTTTCAATTCTTCAGTGGTTTCTTTTGCTGGTCACCTCTTTGTTTCTAAATAACGTGCTTATACTGCTACTTTGTGTTTTTAGTCTGTTTCAAAATTATTTTTTGACATCCTACTATAGAAGATGAAAATGTTCTCTTACACACACCCCCTTACCCCATGCTCATGCCTGCCCCCCCACCCCATATTCTTCTAATAGAATTTTTTTTACAGTTTTTGATCAGGGTTTACAGTATGATGGCGGTCAGTACTCTCAGCTGGGCCATGCAGTGTATTCTGATGATGGTTTACTTTCTGGTGTAACTTTTTGTTTTCTCTGGTGCTAATAATTGTCTTTCCCCCACCCCCATTACTTTAGTTTGCCACATAACTATCGCTTTCATTCACTTGTTCAGAAACCATAAAACTTTTCTCTGTACCAGCAAACCCAATGGGTAATGATTCAGGTTTTGGCAGTGGTGGTGTGTTTGTTTTCTTGGCTCTCCCAGAGCCCCCATAGCACCCCAGGCTTGTTGCAGAGCAGACAGGATTTCCCATCACCATGGGAATTCCCTTTATTTCTCTTCTGTCTTGGATTCCTTGTGCTCTGGGTCCCACATATGCCTCTTCCTTGGTTAACTCCCTTGGTTTCTTGGAGCTGAGAGCAGCTTCCCGAGATTGTACGTGGGAGGTAAAATTTAAGACTTGTTTTGTTTGGGGAGGACATCCTCCACCTCCTTCGCCTTCTGCTCATTTAAAGCACTGTTACAAGCAGGCTAAATGAAGGGCAGCAATGTTCTCTGCGTGTAAAAAGCATTAGATGCCCAGCTTGCTCTGGTTCCAGAACCAGGACCAAGAAGAAGCAGCCTTTGCTCCTATGCCATTGCCTGGAATTTTTTTTTTTTTTTTTTTTAATCCTGGAAATGTATTTGGTGACTTAACAATCAATGACTGTAAGAGCTGGGTCTTTTTTACGTTCACTTAGTAATTTGGTTAAATTCTGACCCATTTGGCTCTGGTCCCTCACTTAGCCAAGCAGAGACTCAAGTGGCTTATCCAAAACACAAAGCAGAGGCATAGCAGCTGGCCTGCCTTCAGGCTAAGGCTGTTTGTCCAGCCAGCAGTTATTTATTGAGCACCTGTTGGGCACGAGGGGGGGGGGGAGCGATGTGGGACGGATGGATGGGAGCCACTGGGTAAGACTGTCCTTCCAGAAGCAGATGCCTGTCTTAGATGTGGTAAGCACCATGCAGAACATCTGAGAACATTGAGGTGAGAGCAACTAGCTGTATGGGTGTATTTGGAATGCCTTCTTGGAGGAGGTGACATTTCAGCTGATCTCGAAGTACAGAATATTCTAGGCGAGGCAGACAGTGCACAGAAAGGTGACAAGCCTGGGGAAAGTAAAGGAGGAGAGGGCTTTCCCATTTATCCAGCATCTTCTGTGTTACTATGTTAATGTTTTCTGTCTCACTTAATCCTTACACAGTCCTTTCAGGCAGATGCTATTGTCTGTTTTACAAATGAGAAAATCGAGGTTTATAGAAACAACTCATCTGCCCAAGGTGATATGCCTCATAAGAGGCAGAAGTGAGGTTTAAACACAAGGCTGCAAGACTTCAAAGTCTCGTGTCTTTCCATCTCAAAACACTCTGGGACAAAATCAGGCGTAAGAAAGCAAGAGCTACAGCTTCATAATAATGTCCAACCTCCTGATAAAGGAATAACTGGGCATTCTTCCTTCAGTTCAACTAAGCAGTACTCTGAGCATCCCACAGTTATTGTTCTACTGTATAAGACCAAAGTAATAACACATGACATACTCTCAGTTATATCCTTACAATTCAGTTGTAACTTATTATTTGCATCAGGTTCTTCTGGGGATCCATCCCAGGAGTTTTGTTTGTCTTCTCATTTCAAGCCATCCTTCATTTCTTCAGCGTTCTCTGTTCAGTTATGTCTTTGTCAAGTTTCATTTCTAGGTTTCCAAGTCTATTTGATTTTTTTCCCTTATGTTTTCATTAGTAGTTCTTTTTGACTTCCCAGAGTTCCTGCACATAATTCAGCCATTTTTAACCTTCTTAAAGTTATTAAGGGAAAAACTTCTTAAATTTCAAACATATGGTCAAGTAAACCCTACACATATAATCATTTTAAGAAAAGAAACCCAGAAACACCTATAATTCATAAATGCCTATGGGCCACATAAAGTTCTAGGTTGACATGTTTGAACACCGTACACTGATAATATCCTAAGATTATTTTGAATGATTAAGCTCTCAGAAGTGCACCCAGGTCTTATATGTAGTCATTGGCTGTGTTTCACTGGCTGGTGTCTACATGTATGAATTAACAAGCCTGGTTTTTAGGTGGTAGTTTGGAGGGGGATTGTGGGAGCAATTCCTAATCGAACCTTGCAGGAGATTATGTGCATTTTATATATAGGAGCTCCTTATTATCCAGAGATGACTGTTTATCCAGAAAAGGACCTTGGCAATCTTTTAAAATTGAAGGCTAACATGTCTTAGTAAATAGTAGAAAGAGAAATTTCAATGGAGCTTTATCTTAAAGTGAAACTGAAAATAATTGTTTTTCCTTTTTAATTTAATAAGTTAAATGAAAATTGCAGCTTTGTATTTATTTCTGAGAATAAACACAGTGAATCCCATTGTGGGTAGTGTTGGGGTTTTTTTTTCAACAGAATTGTATGAGAGTATGATTGTGACATCCTTTACTTTATGTTCAACTTTAGCAGCATTGGATGGCTCTCACTTTTTCCAAGGTCCTCTCTTAATCCTTTGGTCATTCTCTTTGGAAGCTCCCATGGGAGCTTTAGTCCTTTCTCTTTATTCTTTAACTAGGGTTTTTGCCATTGGCTTTGAGTTGAATCCAGCAGTTAGCTAATGACTTTCATGGACGCCATTAAATTCTACATCAGTTGCCAATTTGCATTTCTGCTTTGCAGCTGATTTGCACGGTCTAGTCACTGTGTTGTCTGACATTCTAACAATTAGCAAGACTCCCTGTAAGAGTATTAAGTGAGATATAAATGCATAAACATAGTAACATAGTAGATGCTCAATAAACAAGAAAGCCCTCTCCTTCTTCACTTTGCCCAGACTTGTCATGTTTTGCATTGTATGCCTTTGCCTAGACTACTCCATCCTTTCAGACAGGTCAGTTCACTCATGACTATCTTCACATTATGACTACTTAGGCTTCCCTGTAAACCAGTCTCCTGAGTTCATAACTTGGAGCTCTTAGGAAAAGAGAACCCCCTCGGGGTAGAAGTGGCTGGGAGCCTGGGGTGGCAGACATTTCAGGAAGCCTACTGTCATCGGGTGCAAGATGATAGAGACCTGAATCTGAGCAGAGGCAAAGGGGTTGAAGAGGCCCAGTGATACTTAGGGACATGGCTGAGATTGAATGGACAGGACCAGGAGTTTGGGCACCCAGACATGTAAACTGGAATAAGGAACTAAGGAGAATAGCAGGTTAGATGGTGCTGGGAAGGTGGCAGAGATACAGGTAAATTTTCCACAGTCTGAGATCTGATTTTGGCGGCCTCTTTACCCTCCACAGCAAAACAAACAACCCACACCAACTGATCACACCCTCCAGCGCTTTAGAAAAATTCCTTTTGGTTTTCAAGGCTTTGATCCCTGTTCAGATGTTAACACCCTTGAGAGGGCTGACATTTTCAGGTGCCAACAGTCACCCCAGGGAGAGTGGAAGATTTGATAGGGGAGTCTTGGAGGAGAGTTGCAGCGGTGGCGGGGGCAGGGGGTAGATGAGCAGGGGAGAGGGGCCTGGCAGGCCTGCTTCGAGCACAGGGCCGGGTGGGTGTGTTTGAGACTGACATAGTTGAGATTTCTGCATGCCTCGGGGCGTGTGCTCTCCACCAGCCGCCCCTCTGACCCTGTGCTGGCCTCCTCCCCAGCATTAGCCTCTGGCCCAGGCAGGCTGCCTCCTCTCTGTGGCCGTAGGGGGTGTGGGGGGGAGCCCCAGAGTTGAGTGGAACGGGTGTTGGTGCCCATTCCGGATCCACTCTCCCTCCCCCACATCCCGCCCACCCCCACCCCCCCAGCCTCACCTGCTCTCCAAAGTGTGTTCCGTGAAACAGCATAATCATATTAAAGTGCAAAATGGGCTTATAGGCAAGGAGAGGAAGTGCTGGTTTTAGCAAAGGTTAAAACCTTAAAAAAAAAAAAAAAAAAAGCCACAGTCCTCTGCAGAAATTTAACTTACAAATGTAAATCCTGAATCCCTATGAAATGTTTTCAATGTTATTTACTTTTACAAGAACCTGTTTTTCCTCTGGAAGGGCTAGTATTCTGCAGGACACAGTTTGCAGAAGGGCTACTGTAATTGGCTTAAACTCTGGAGGGGTGGTATCCCTGTATTAGTTTAGGGGTGCACTAGGCAGGTTGTCAAATTTTCCGAGTAAATTCTTAATAAAGGTTTGTTTGTTTTTGGTGTGATCAAACTCACATAACATAAATGTATCCATTTTAAAAACCATTTAAAATTGTACAGTTCAGTGACTTTTTAGCACATTCCCAATATTATACAACCATCACTACTGTCTAGTTCCAGAACATTTCATCACCCAAAAGGAAACCCTGTACCCATTAAGCAATTGCTCCCCATTTTCCCCTTCTTCAGACCCTGGTAATCGCTAATCTACTTTCTGTCTATATGGATTTGCCTATTCTGGATATTTTATATAAATGGAATTATATACTGTGTGGCCTTTTGTGTCTGGCTTATGTAGTTAAGTGTTTAGTGTGTGTTTTAATGAGCTACTGGGGATTGAACCCTGGAACCTTGAACATGGGAAGCAGGCATTCAAACCACTGAGCTACACCATCTCCCCATCTTTAGTTAAGTTTTGATATAGATTCTAGGTGTTAGACCAGGTCAGTACCTCTGCACCCCCAGTGCAACTCTGTCGTTGGCCAAACCTCATATGTGTTTAAGTACCAAAAAACAGCTATTCATCTGGAAATCTCCAGGTTGCATGGCTAAGTTAAAAACGCCATTGTGGTTGCCATGAAAATAACTTGACCTAGGGCTTAAGGAACATAACTTGAGCTATTCTGGTTTGAGCTGGGCTGTGAGCCTTTCCTTGGGGGTCAGGGTGACAGAGCTTTTTCAATTTGCTTATCATCCGCACTCATACTCATACTCACTCATACGTGGAGGTCTCACGTTTCAAGCTGCTTATCATTTAATAACCACAGAAAATCCTTGAGTGGTCTCTTCCTCCAGGGCCGTCCTGGAGCGAAGATTGTGTTGTACACTGCACTGCAGCATCCTCATTGGTTCTTCCAGCAAACTCTTTGAGCCCAATGACTCATGCAGAATTGGATGACCCAGGGCTCTCTGGTTCATGACTTGGAATTCCCAGGGGGTAGGTTATCCATCACTCAGGTGAGGTCCAGATGGAGCTATATGGCACCTACCACCCACTATAAAGATATGCTGGCAGCTCCTAGTGGCATCCTGTCAGTGGTGACCCTTTACCTGCTTTATGGGCTTCTGCACCCCCTTTCTCATTGTTCCACTGAATTGTGGAGGATCTCTCATCCCTAGGTGGCACCTTTCTGCTCATTCCTGTCTCTTAAGTCAAGGCATACTGCTGGCAAGAATTGTATAACTGCCTAAAATAACTATTTTCATGATGCCATTCTTCTACCTCAGAATGTTTTGGTGTCCAAACTCCTTTCTGGTTTTTAAGCCCTTCTCTTAACTTCTTGGTATAGCCTGTGACCCTTCTTACCAGTCTTGCTCTCCTCAAACCTTAGCACCTCCTCCTTTTGCCCTGACCAGTGTAAGCTTCCTTTGAAGCTCAGACCGAGGCCAGCAGTTACACAAAGCCTTCCCAAACACTCTAGCAACTCTTGCTGCCCTAGCAGCTCTTGCTGCCCGTACTAAACTCATGTTGCACTCATATCACAGAATTTAGAGCTGGAAACTTTTTTTTTCTTAAGGATTTCATCACTTGGTCTTATCTCCCCGGTCAGATGATCATCTCCATAATAAAGTGAGCAAGTAGAGTGAGAAAGGCACCAGCTGCTAGTCCGAGGGTAAGGCCACCTCTGTGTGTGCCACTTGCTGCCATGTTGTCTTGGACCCACTTCTTTAAACTTCTGCTCCCTCATCTGTATGAAGAGTGGGGACAAGATGGATGTATTAGTTTCCTGTTGCCACTGTAGCAAATTACCACACTTCAGTGGCTTAAAGCAACACAAATTTATTCACTTACAGTTCCAGAAGTCAGAAGTCTAAAATGGGTGTGCAGTGTTGCATTCCTTCTGGAGGCTGTAGGGGAGAATTCTTTTCCTTGCCTTTTCCAGCTTATAGAGGCCTCCATTCTTCCTTGGCTCATGGCCCCTTCCTCCATCTTCAAAGCCTTCTCTCCAACCTCTGCTTCCATGTCACATTTCTACTCTGTATCTCCCCTGCCTCCCTCCTTCCCTGATTAGGACCCTTGGGATTACATTGGGCCACCTGGATTATCCAAGACATGCTCCCATCTCAAAATTAATCGCATCTGTGAAGTTCCTTTGGGCAAGTAAGGCAACACCCTCACAGGCTCTGGGGTTTAGGGCATGTGCATTATTCTCTTTACAAGCACAGTGGGTTTTCAGGTCTCTTGTGTCTCTCGTATGCCATGGATCTAGACAAATTCTTCTGTTTTTAAAAAAACTGCTAGACTCATTGAGTTCTTGAAAAATTACTTTGATTCCCGAGGTTTTCAGACTCTTCTCAGATTGTTATTAGGGATCCTGAGCATGATATGACTTGATGAAAGAACTGTGAGTGCAAACCCTAGAGTTATTCTGGCTTTCAGGCTTCCACTCACTACACTTTTACTAGCCAAAATTTGATGATGCTCTCTACTTAGTTTGATTTTGTGCTTTGCAAAGTTTGAAAAGTCTTCCAAGAATTTCATCTGTTTCCCAGGAAACAGGGGAAACTAGCCTTTCAACAGCCTTTTAATTATACTTGGTGGATCTGCAGTATTTCCAGTCGTCTCTCCATACAGTCATGAACGTGTTTCTAGGTCCTCTGACATAGGTTGAAGTAGATGTGTCATTAGGTGTAGAACCAAACAGTCTTGAATACTGATGAACCCAGTCTCATCTGTAATTGATGCTTAATGTTAAATTTATGGTATTTCATAGCAATTGCGATTGGCTTTTTTTTTTTTTTTTTTTTTTTTTTTTTTTTTTTTTCTTTTCTTTTTTTTTTTGAGGGACCAGGACTGGGGATTGAATCCAGGATCTTGCATGTGGGAAGCCGGCGCTCAACCGCTTGAGCCACATCTGCTTCCAGTGATTGGCATTTATATGGGAGTTGTGCTGTTTTTCTTTCCTAACATTCTGTGCAATGTGTTCACCTTGGGTGACCACTGCTTACATAACAGTGAGAAAACATCCATAAAATATATTTGTAGTGGCTCTATTGTCTGCTCCCCAGTGCTCAGCATATTGTGCTAAAATAGGATTCTCCATAGGTTGAAAAATTGCCCCAACCTTATAAAATTTTAAGTGTTGAGGTGAGTTTTGGTTGTTGAGTCTGAGAAATGCACGGTATGAGCCAAGCACACCTGCAGCCTGTGTGCTGAAGTTTTCTTTCCATTTTGTTTCCTAGATGCACCCACTGGGCCTGTGTAATAACAATGATGAAGAGGACTTGTATGAATATGGCTGGGTAGGAGTGGTGAAGCTGGAACAGCCAGAATTGGACCCAAAACCATGCCTCACTGTCCTGGGCAAGGTAAGCACCAGGCCCTCCTAGTCCTTTCACATCGGTTGGTATGCTCCACTCTCACATTTCCCCAGGTCCTCAGATACTTGGTTATGGGGAAAAGCTGTGCTGGCACCCTGCTCCTTTCCTAGCAGGAGGACTAAGGCATGTCTGGAGGCAGCCCAGCGTGATGCTTCTGAGCCTGAGTTATTGGGCAATTTATTTCTCCTCAAGGAGTCTCATTTACTTCCTCTGTGAAATGGGGTTGAGAATAGAGATTCACAAAACCTTATCTGACACCCTTGGGGCCAGATGATTCAGATCCTTTGGCATTCAGAAAGGTATCTTGGTGTGTGTGTGTGTATAGATAAAGTATATCATGTATAAAAACATTTAAAAAGTATATTTATATATACTTATATAAAAATATATCTGTATATGTATAAAGTAAGGTGTGTGTGTGTGTGTGTGTGTATCTGTATATATACGCACATATATATAAAGCGTATACATAAAGCATATAAGTAACCCTCAGGGGGTCTGGGGCGGCACTTAGTAATCAAACACACTCATGTTTTTGTAGCAAAACATAAGAATATTCACATTAAGTGGGATAACTAAAATCTAAATAATCTCATTCAGGACAGCTTTGCCTCCAGATGACCTCAGGTCCATTTAGTTTTGCTACTAGTAGGTTATGAAAAAACCTTTGAGATTTAGAGCTTTTTTTGGTTTTGGAATGGCAGATAGGAATTGTGGTCCTGTGTTAGAATTTTCCTCATAAGAAGATTAGGAAGATAGGAGATGCAAATGCTTAGCATATAGTAAACCCTCAAAAAGCATTTGCTGACGTTGGTTGCTGTCATCCCATTTAGAAGTACTGAAAAGACTTTTTAGCCAAAAAGGTCAGCATTACCTTTGACTGCAGTATAAGATAGAAATATTTATGCTTTGGAGAGCCATCAAGGAACTTAAAATATGCCAGGTAATAATCTCTTTTAACCTGATCATTTTGCTAAAGGGAAACGTTCAGAGAAAGTTATTAGAATTTGGTTGGAAGAAATGTGGTATCACCTAAGTATAATGCTATTGCCTGGATATTTTTGATATTCTCAAAAGCTGCTCTTCTAGGCTCCATGGGGACACAGCTAGGGTCCTAGTTCCTAACCTCTTGGAGCTTGCAGTCTCTTGGAAAGCCAGTCAAGAGAAGAAGTGGTTTTGACCCAGTGTGCTAGGGAGGGAAGCCTTTTCCAGATTTGAAAATGCCCCAGCCCATGTCTTCTGAAAGACCCAGGAGACCCTCACAGGTTGGACCAGTGTGTGATTTTTGCATTTCACTTGCTGTCTTCTGAGTAGCTTCAGAGCATTTGTCAAGTTCACCTGCCCTTTTATTGGGGGGGAAAAATGCAGGAATTATTACCTGTTTGGTTTACAGTTTGAGAAGTGCTCAAGCCCTGATATTTCATTGCTAAAATAGTTGGCCAGAGCTGCTTAATGCTGGTAGGAGAGCAGTGTTTTCCTGGGAGAAATGCCAGCTACAGCCAAAAATTAGGAACAGTGCTTGCCTTGTAGGTAGTCTATACCTAGACTGCTGCCATGCCAGGCTCAGTTCCTTGGCTCCAACTTTGGTTTCTGTTATGTCTGTAAACGGGTTAACACAGGGCTCATGGGGTCACCCCTTTGTTCTTCCATTAGTTAGTGGTAGAGGGACTACTTGAAGTCACTCATTTGATCCATTGTTTCCTCCTCCAGCTGGAACACAATCATCTAATCTAGTGGTTTTACCTGGAGAGCTTTGGATGGCTTGACCTGCTGGCCTGAGAGGTCAAGGGGAATTAAAAACACTAGACATGAACTGAATCATTAAGTCCCTCTTGGGTTTATTCATTCACCAAATAGTTAATGAATGCAGAGATCCAGAAGCTAAGCATGTGGTTCTACCTGCTTGTGAGCAGTAGCCTACCATCTTTGTATTTGGAAAGATTGTGTAGTGTCAAGGTGTAGTTAGTTACTGCAGTTTGGCTTAGAGTTTGTATCTGAATAAAATAGTTAGCAAAAGGCTTGGGCCAGATAAAGCAAGACAATTTCACATTTGTTCAATACCTAGGACTAGGCAGGAGGTGCAGTGAGTCAGCCTCCTTGCCCCACCCCCATCTTCTTATGTCATGGTTGTTCTCAGCTTCACTTTTATTAACTTTGGTAACTGTGTTTTCTCTTTTCTGGGCCCCCAAGGGCAGTGGAAAGAGACTAGGGTAAAGAGAGGCAGGGTGGTCCTCATGGGTAGTATGATCCCTCTCCACAGAGTGTGGTTTTCCATCCATCTCTTTGCTCTTGGAGGCTGGAGGAAGAAGAGGTGGGCAGTGGAGAGAGGCACAAAGGGCAAAGGAAGAAATTACCTCCAAGTCAATGTGGGGATGGAGGGAGCTCCTCAGGTAGACATTGAGACTTGTGGGAAACCATGGAAGGGAGGACTCTGTAAGCCACAGCCGGATCAGGCATTTGGAAAAGCTTGTGGGGGAATGGGGGCAGATAGGACCCTCTCCCACTGAAGTCGCCCACCTACCCTCAGAAAATGCCATGGGGCGAAACCTTGAACTAAGAAAGATTAATGTCCTAAGTTAAAAAAATGTAAATGCCTCCCCCAGGAGTTCATATAAAGTTTCATTTTAAAAGCAAAAGACATAAACTTATCACCTGGATTTATTACTGAGGGATTTTGAACTCCTCAGAAAAGAACTCTATAAACTCATGGGAGAAAAATGATTTATGATCCCCTCTTTGTAATCCTTTCAATTCTGTAGGAAGAGGTACCGACAGAAGGATCAGCTAAGGAGGCACAGTTGGGGTGAGGTCGAGCCCCCCACAGGGAAGCAGCAGGCCAGAGCACTTTGGGCCAGGCCCTGCCTCGGACCAGACCTCGGCTTTCTGAGCCTCTTTTTACTCAGTTAATGTGAAAAGTCTATTCTGGGTTCCCTGCTTTTCTAGTATTTTGAGCTTCTGTATTGCATTTTAAACCAAAAGTCTGTGTTTATGTCCCCAGGCATTTTAACCCTTCAATTCAGTCAGTGCTTATTAAGTGTCTTGGGGTGCTGGTAAGAATTTTGAAGGCTGGAGTTAGTAGCGTTGGCTCCTCTGGAGAGTCTCCTCATGGAGAGTCTCCTGACCAGCACATACAAGATGTGCTTGAGCTTCTGACAAAGCCCACCTCACTGATTCCATATAAAATGTGCTTGAGCTTCTGACAAAGCCCACCTCACTGATTCCATAACTGGAGGCAGAATAAAAGCCCACCTAGGTTGGACTAGATACTTAGGGAGGATTTTGAAACACAGGATGGTCAACAGGCATGAGTTCGATCCTTTCCAGTATTTAAGATGGCAGTGAAGGGTAGTTAATAAAAAGCTTAGAAAGGCAGGGAAGGCTGAGTGTGGGCCTTGGAAAAGTTGCTGCTGTTCTCAGCTCCTTACTTTCCTTATTGTGAACAGGGCTGATGCGGCCTTTGTCATAGTTGTGGGGCTTCCATGAGATGTTTGTGGAGCACTGAACACAGAGCCTGCTCATGCTAAATGCCTGAGGAGAGCGTAAAAGCAGCGGGCATGTGCTGGATGCTCCCAGAGTGCTAAGTGTGGTGCTAAAAGCTTTTTGTGCAGCATCTCCTTTAATCGTCAGAATAACTTCAAGATCGATTCTGGCATCCCGAATTCCTCGATGAGGAAATTGAGTCCCAGAGAGGTTCTCTACAAAATGTAAGGCAAAACAGTTCATAAGTAGCCAAGCTGAAATCTGAGATAAGACTCTGCTCTACTGCCCCATAAACATTTAGTTTCTTTCCCTTGCCTCCTTGAGTCTTCGCCCATTTTTCTAGATAAAAATCAGATGCTTTTCTCACTAGTCACTGGCTTGATTAAGACTGTTTGGGTTCCACGTAATAGAAACTCAGTTTGAGCTACACTGAGAGAAAGGGGAATTTTTTTTTTTTCCATTAATTTTTTTTTATTCAAGTATATCATTCATACATGAACATACATAAACAATAAGTATATAGTAAAAGTTGTAAACTTACAAAACAAACATGCATACATCATATAGGGCTTCCATAACATCACCCCACCACCAGCACCTTACATTGTTGTGAAACATTTTCCTCAACTATATTTTTTAACTAACTTTAGAGAAGTTTTAGTTTTATATTTATAGAAAAATTACCAAAAATACAGGGAATTCCCATATAAGGACCCACCCCTGCACCCACACACATAGTTACCCCTATTATTGACACCTTAGATTAGTATGGTACATTTGGGACACTTGTTACAATTGATGAATCAATATTGAAGCATTGCTAATAACCAAAGTCTGTAATTTACATTATGGTTGCACTTTGTGCTGTATAGTTCATAAACCTTGACAAATGTATAATGTCATGTGTCCATCATTGCAGTATTAACAGAAGAATCTCGCCACCCCAAATGTGCCCTGTTCCACCCATTCATTCCCTCTTCCTTTTGAACCCCTGGCAACCTGGCAACCCCTATCTATGTCAATATTACAAGTTCTTCCGGCAACACAAGATAACATCCACAATAACAACTAATCCACTTTGGTCATCCCTCCCCCCCGCCCCCCAACACACATACATTTGTTCATTCCCCAATCCCAAGGGGCCTGGAACATAGTCTGCTTCAAGAGCCCCAGGCTGAGAGGGGACCCAGATATCACGGGGCAGATGGGAGAAAGGGGAATTTGCTTTGAGGAGCCTTGGCTGTGTCACTGAACCCATGGCAGTGGGTGCTGCTCTTCCAGAACAGCTGGACTCCAGGGCTCCGATGCCAGGGGGCACCTCCCATGGCTTCTCTGTCTGGCAATCTGCTTCATTCTTCTCTCTCTCTCTTCCCCCGCCCCCCACCTGCTTGGTGGGAGATACCCCCAAAGCCCTGAACTGATAGTCTCTTGGTTTCAAGTCAAAAAAGATTCCAGAAAAGGGACTCATTTGCCCATCTTGAGTCAGGTGCTTACCTTTAGGCTGGTCAGCTGGGACCTGGGACTGGGAACACACTGGAACTTTAGCTTTTCCTACCCTGCCACATGTGGGGAATGGGAAAGAGATGTGTTTTCCAGAAGAAAGCTGGTGGGGGGCAGTAGTGGGCCACCATCCCGTAAGCCCCCCACAATCCTCAAGTCATCTGTGCAATCTTGGATGATATCCCCAATTTATCCTGAGTCATTTGGAGAGGATCCTGTAGGAAGGGACTCATCTGGTTCAGGTATACATATACTGGGAGAGTGGGGGACAGGGTGAGGTGGGTGGATAATCTCCAGGAACAGGGCAGAAAGAAAGAGAGGGAACAAGAGGGTCTTCAAGGGGAGCAGAAAGTTGGGGGGGAAGGAAGAGGCTTTGAGATTAAGGAGTTGGGCTTTATTTTCTAGGTAGCTGGAAACCACTGAAGGTTTCTGACAAAAGGACCCGAGCTCTGGGAATGTTCCTGTGGCCCTGGGTCTAGGCTGGTTGAATTAGGGAGGATCAGATTATTTTTTGCTGCTAGATGTTTAGGGGAACTGAAAGGGCCAGGCATCCGTTCTTTCAAATGCTTTGCTGAGGCTCAAGCAGGGGAAATTGCCAAGGGCACCTCTGTGTTTGCCTCCTTGTTTCCCCCTTCTTTTCAGCTGTGCTCCCACATTCACTTTTAGGCAGAGTAAACTGTAGAGGCAGCATGGCCAGCAGAGTGGCTGTAGCAGAGCTGCTTAGGAATCCAGGCTCTCCTGATGAGCAGCAGGAAAGTGAGGGATGGAGGGCTTAGCAGAGAATTGAAAGCGTGTGTTCCCCCACCAACCCGTGCCCAACCCTCAGAGTGTCTTGGTAACTTCTTCACAAAGAATGAATAAAGCCCTGGTCACCAAAATAGGACAAGAAGGCAGAAAACAAAGGATGTTTTAGTCTTTCAGGCTTGTTAGGGGAAGGGGGAGCATGTGATCGTCAAGACTTGGGTTTAGGCATCAAGCTAAGCTGGGTTCAAACCTCATATCCAACACTCTTAAACCGTATGACCTCAACAGTCGCTTAACACCTCTGCCTCTGTTTTTACCTGTGTAAGTGGGAAGAGTACCTGGTCTTCATCAGGATGATTCACGGAGCCTGTGTAAGGTCAGGTGTTGCCCATTGTTCCTGGGGCACCCGAAAGCTAAATAAAGTAGCCACTCATTGTCCATCTGACCCTGATTATCCTTCAGTTGCTTTTAGTCCTCAAAGTGGTCTTAAATCATTGCCCACTATATGGACACTTTGATGACAGTGGGTGTTAAAAAAAACAGCAAGCATTATGTTTCTGAACTGATGGCCTAGTCTGTAGTTCCATTGTGAGGGGATGACAAGTTCTACTGAGACCTAGTGGAAAGCAAACCTTTCTGTTCCATAGAAATGTTACAGGTAATCCAGGAGCACTGCAGATAGAGACCAAACCCTCCTGTGCACAGCAGACCACCCCAGGGAAGATATCTTATTTTTCAAAGAACAACTTCCAAATCAGGGAATTTGGGTAAAAGAAAAACAGGCTTTTAATTGTATCCTATTTTAATGATATAGTGGAAAACAGGAAAGAGAAACTCATTAAACTCCAAAGATGTTTGAATTTTCTTTACCAAATATTAATCAGAACCTAATACGTAATACAGTGATGGGCAAGAGTTGATGCTTAAAGGAAAAAGAGTGTTCAGGAATAATCCAGGAAGAGGACAATCGTCCCATGGTGATGAATGGGTTTTGGCCAAATCTCCTTGATCTGGGCCTTTTCTTTTCTGGGAATGATCTCACTGGGTTCTCTGATAAAATTCAAGGCTAATAATATTGTGTAGGTTTTAATCTAGCACAGCAGTTTGCAAAGTGTGGCCTGGAAACTCATAGGGATCTTCAATATCCTTTCCAAGGGATCCACACAATCAAAACTACTTCCATAAAGACTAAAGTAGACTTACTATTATTCTAGTAATGGAAGAACTTGTAACACTGATAAAAAGACAGTGGTCACCAGAGGTTCTGAGGGGAGAGGGAGGGAAGAATAGGTATAACATGGGGCATTTTTGAGACATTGGAATTGTTCTGCCTGGTGTTGCAATGATGGATACAAGCCATTATGCATTTTGCCAAAATCTATATCATTGTGTGGTGTAAAGTATAAAACATAGTGTAAACTATAGACCATGGTTAGTAGCAATGCTTCAATATGTGTTCATCAATTGTAACAAATGTACCACACTAATGAAAGATATTGTTAATGGGAGAAAGTGTGGGAGGGGGAGGGGGTGGGATATATAGGAAACCCCTATATTTTCAATGTAACACTTATGTAATCTAAAGCTCCTTTAAATATAAAGAAAATAATTTTTAAAAAAGGTTAAAGCAATAAAAAAAGCTACTTCCATAATAATATGTCATTTGCCTTTTTCACTCTCATTCTCTCATTAGGGTAGAGTGGACTTTTCTAGAAGCATCATGATATATGATGACATCATTGTTCTGATGGCTAGTGGAATGTGTGCTGCTCGTGTATTCTTGTGTTTTAAAAATTTCTCTGTTTTAATTGCTAATATGGTAACTATCAACAGTTATAACCTATATAAACACAAGTTCTTTAGGATTCTTAATAGTTTTGGGGAGTGTAAAGGGAAATCAGAAATTTGAGGATACTGGCCTTAGCATTATGTCACCACTGTAAGATCCTGTCATAGACATTGGCTGAGGGAGAAACCCTTCTATAAAATTCATGGAAATGAACAGAAACTAGAGAAAAATACAAGAAATCAAGATGAATGTATTACCATGAAATTATACTGTTCTGCAGTACTGGTTCTAAAATATTAGTAATTTGAGTAAAACCAATGGTTTGTTGTTTTCCACATTTAATAACATAACCAAATGATGAATTTGAAGAACTTAGGTGAAGAAGATCTTAATATCTTTGAGACTTGCATTGGGATATAACCTTGAGCCTTGTCCTTCCAGAACAGACCTTACCTGGTTAGGCCTTTGAGGGAGGCAAAAATTTGTGGGAACTTGGGCAAAGCTGTAGAGTTGTTTACAAACCATGTAGGTAGGGAGCTTATCCTTCAAGCATCCCATTCTAATTTGGGTTTTTGGTCACAGGTACGAATGTCCTGGGGACACCTGAGAGCCCTGGTCCTCAGGCCAGGCCCAGCTTAGCACTCTTGAGTGTGATAGTCTGATAGAGAGGGGTGGTGGGACAGAAATCCTTGGGTCTGATTCACTGTGAGAAAGAGGAGAAGGTGGCTGGCCATACCAGGGTCTCAGAGGCAGCTGCTCCACATCACAGGCAATTGACCTCACTAGGCCTCTTCCACTTGGCGAAGCCAGTACAGTATTTGTCGCATACCTGAGCACAGGGCAGCGTGACTGCAGCTCATTGCCATGGTATTCCTGCTAGCTCCCTGTGCAGCTGCTTGGAACACTTACTCATACCATACCTCTCCAAGGCCTGTTACCTGGTCCGGTTAGCGCAGTGGTTCTCAACTTGGGGCAGTTTCACTTCCCAGGGGGATATTTGGCAATGTCTAGGGACATTTTTGGTTTTTAGTCAAAAATGTCCAGAGAGGGATGGCGTACTGTTCAGCATCCTGCAAGTGCACAGGCCAGCCCCCCACAACACAGAATTATCCGGCCCCAAACGTCAGGAGTGCTGAGTTTAAAAAAACCTCTCTTATCGTGAATTACAAGTTTTCTGTCTAAGAAGATCTTAAATCCCACATCTTCCTCCTTCATTCCCTTTTCTACCCTGTTACCCTCCAGTGCAATGACAGGTTCCTGGCAGCCTTTCTGGAATGTTCTATTGAAATGAATGGTAAGGTTGATAGTCTACCACCACCTAGGTAGCTGAGAAGGAGTGTTGTAGCATATTTGTGTTTCCACATGAGGCGTAGAAAGAGCCTAGGCCTTGAAGCCATACAGCCTAGGTGCAAATGACAGTCCTACTCAGGAAGTAGCTAGGCCAGTTAACCTCCCTTTGCCTCCATTCCTGCCCCCCTACCCAAAGGTAATTGTGAGGATAAAATAAAAAATAGTGTATGTCAAGTTATTGGAATATGTAGGTACTCAACAAATGTCAATTTCCTTCCCTCTCTAAATGTATTCCTGCCAGGTGATTGGAAGGTTTTTTCCTAAGGTGAGCTAAGTTCCTTATTGGGGAGGAAGTATAGAAGGCTTTTCAGATTTATTTTAAGGAGCATTTAGGAAAATGCCTCCCGTATTTGGCTAAAAAGGAAAGCAAGGAAGGAACTCAGTAAAATAAACCAGATCAGGAGGAAAAGATTGGCATGATGTGACTGGAAAAACTCAAGGAATACCGCTTTTCTTCTAAGGTCACGCATCTGCTTAGAGATTCACAAGCTTTTTATTTGATGCTTTTCCTCTACACCTAAATCTTCTGGGAGTCTCTTGGTTAAAAGATTGTATGTTAAGTACAGTGCTTTTTTTTTTTTTTTTT
>JAQZBX010059437.1:0-17522 GCA_029593785.1 Cabassous unicinctus | reverse complement strand
AAAAATAAGAAATATAATAAGAAAAGTTTTTTCATTGTGTCTTTCATCACTGTTGCCCACTTTTACCCAAATATGTGGTAATAATTATATTCAGATATTCTAATAAATCTCTTCATTTTTAATACTTTGTCATAGTTTAAAATTTTTAGTTGGAGCTACCCTGTTTTCTTATTTTAACTTCTTTGTTATTTTAATAATTTTTATGTACCTTTCACCATATATTTACTGAAAGTCCATTTGGATTTCCATTGTGATCAAAATACTTGAAATAATCTATTCCTAAATAATATGCCACCTTGCTTATTATTTATTCTGAATTTGGAAAGCATCAAACATTGCCTACATTTAACTATTTGCATTGCTACTTTTAAATTTTGCATTCACTGCTCAGTCCCCTCATAAATGGTCTGTAACTCAATATAAAGACTTTGAACTTGAGAATTTTGAAGCTGTCCAAGAAAAAAATTGACCAATAGATGACAGTCATACACAAGATTTATTGAGGCAATGCTCTGCAAATTTGCTTGAGAGGGTTCTGGGGAAATCAGGGATAAGTCTAGCAGCCAGCTCCCAGTCTTTGCCTAGTTGCCTCCTTTTCTATTGTCTGCACATGTTGCAATATGTTTCCAATCTGTAGTCCTGGGAAGACATCGGGTCTAACAGAGTGGCCTAACCTTAGCTTAAACCCCAAATCTTGAACAAGCTGCCCCAGCTTGTAATCAGTCTCAACATAGGTTCCTTGAGGTATGATTGTTTGCTCTGTGGTAGGCCTCTTCCTCCTGGGATCTATAAATATCCCGCCCTCAGGCAGCCAGCACACATTTGTCTCTTATCTCCAATGTGAATCAGGGCATTGAAACCATCACACACTAACCCTGACCCTAGTAGTTGGCTTCCCAGGACTCTCGTCTCCTGCTAGTTTAGACCCTTTATGCTGTACACATAATCAACTTCTGCTGAAAGTTTCTGTTGTGCTCTCCTTGTGTTCCCGGACAAACCCTATAGCAATTTTCTCTCCAGAGGGGAGATCCCTCTTAGCAGGAAACCTTTCAAGGGCAGCAGCATCATTGAACAAATAGTGGGGAGTCAGGGTAGTAGATAACTCCCAAGTTTCTGGTGGAGAGCAGTAAAGAAGCAGTGTTGTTTATGTGTCTAGTCAATGGTGGAGAGCTTCCTAGTGATTGAAGGAATGCAGGGCCTTATTAAATGACAGCAGACACTGAACAAGTTTCATAGAGTTTATAAAGCAGGTTAACTCTAAAAATTAGAAATGGCACCTTGGGACTATTTTTAAATTAATTAGATGTGTAAGTCTTTGAGTTTGATGCCAGCAGGCTTTTCTAATGGACAAGGCTTCTGTGAAGTAAACAATCCACAGGACAATTATACAGAGCCCATCTTTAGCTTATTTATATACCACCCACCAATTTCACTACCATTCTTTTTCAAAGTCCACATTTTCAAGCCATGAGTCATGTCACTGTGTCATTAGAAGGAATCTCAGTAATATTAAGAGCAGTACATGACAGCTTCTATTAATTGTAACTTCTTTGCATTGATTCAGAGAAATTATCTGATTTTCTATGACTATATTGGCCAGGAAATTTCAAAATCTTTTGAAATTTCTGATTGATTCATAAATATTAGAATATGCAGGATTACAACTGGAATCTCTCTGTTTGCATTCCTCACACTTCATCAATGAATCACATCTGACTCAAATCATGTATGTTTTTAGTTCTATTGATTTTTTTTTCAAATTTGATTAATTTCTTCTTTAATATTTCTTAATTCCTTCCTTCTCCTAGTTTGGTCTTGTTTTTCTAGTTCTTTCAGTTTGGAGGTTAATTCTAATTTGAAGTCTGTGGGGGTCCAGTGGGTCCCGGGGCCTGCTCCCTCCCTAAGGGAAACTCACTTTGACCCTACTCTTGTACACAGCATTTATTTGTGTCATGCTTTATTATCTATTCTGCCAAACCCTGCATTTTGACTGGAGAGTTTTCATTCATTTATATTTAAAGTCATTACTGATAATGCAGGACATTTTTCTGCCATTTTGTTAATTAGCTTTTGTAGGTATTACAACTTTTTTGTAGGTATTACAATTCTTCTGTTAATACTTAGCTATGTGATTATTTGAATTTTTGTCAAACCATTTTCAGTGCCTTCTCTTTTCAGTCTGGATATATTCTTTCATCTATTTTAACTGTGGTTATCATGGGGTTAAAATTTGACAATTTAAGCATATAATAATCATATTTGCCTCCATACCAACTTGAATTCAAAAGCATACACATATGCTTTTCTTATCCCTCCACCACTTTGGAATTATTACTACTTATACCTTTGTACATTTTATGTATGAAATCATAGATTTATCATTAATTTTTATGCATTTGCATATTAACATCTTTAGCAAGTAAGAAGGGGAGTTACATACCAAACAAAACAATACAATAATACTGATATTTATAATTATCAAATGTTTCCCTCTACAGGAGGTCTTTATTTCTTTATGCTGCTATGAACCCCTCCCTAGAGTCCTTTCCTTTCACTAATTTACCAGCCTTTTCCTCATGCTCCTCTCTGGACACCATAAGTGTTCTGCTTGTGTCCAGAGTTTCAATATAGGCATTTTAGGCACTGTCTGCCTAGTTAATAGTTGTTTTGATGGAAAGACTGAATTCTAGAGCTTCTACTCATCAATCTTCCTGCTATCTTTTACATTGGAATTTTTGAAGTCTAATAACAATAGCAATAAATGAAACCAATCAGAGGAATCAGGGAAGTTGATTTTTGAGTCTCTGAGTAACATAGCAGTGGATTCCAAAGTCTAATTATTGACAGGGATGAGATTTGTATGTACGTTTGTGAGTACTTAATATCAAAAGTAATTTGCTGCAAATTTTTTCATTTCAAAAATTTAAAAGAACAATTGTGTACACTGTATATTCCCATATTTCACCCCACCACCACTAACTTGCATTATTGTTACATGTTTGTTACAAATAATCATAATATTATGGCTATCTATATTCCATACCTTATATTTGGTGTATTTTTCCAACAAACCATTCTATTATTAACACCAGTATTATTATTGTATATTTGTTATAGTTTATCAGAAATTGTTCTCATATATGTACTGTTAACCACAGTTCATCATTCACAATGGGATTCACTGTGTTAGTTTCCTGTCTTGTACAATTCACCAAAGTATACACTCAATGGTTCTCAGTTTCATCACACAGTTGTGTTCCCTCAGCTCAGTCCATTTCAGAATGTTTTCATTACTCCAAAGGGAAAAATCCCATGTCCTCATATACCCTCCATGATTGACCCTTAGCATTGATACAGTACCTTCTTAGCCTTTGCTGTAAAACTATTACAATATTACTGTCAACTATAGTCTATATGTTACATTAGCTGTATTCCCATGTATGTCCATATTCTTATTAACTTGTAATGGAGGAACAATTTTGTATTTGTACTTTTAACCACGATCATCACTCACAACCAAAAGAACAATGTTATAGATTCCCTAGATTATCCTCTTTCTTTCAGTTGATATTAACATCCCTAGACTACTCCTTTCAGTCACCTTCACATTTATAAATCAGCAGTGTTAGTTATACTCACTATAATGTGTTACTATCAATACTACCCATTTCCACTTTTACAATCCACTTTCTTAAACATTCTACACACATTTAGCATCAGCTCCCCCTTCTCAACCCACATTCTATCTCTGATTAACCTATACTCTATAGTTTAACTCTATGCATTTACTGATCATATTTAGTTCATGTTAGTGAGATCATACAATATTTGTCCATTTGTGTCCAGCTTATTTCACTCAGCATAATGCCCTCAAGTTTCATCCATGTTGTCATATGCATCGTGACTTCATTTCTTCTTACAGCTGAATAATGTTCTATTGTATGTATGTACCGCATATTGTTTATCCATTCCTCAGGTGATGAACATTGGGTTTACATATTTTAGCAACTGTGAATAATGCTGCTATGAACATGGGTGTGCAAATGTCTTTTTGCATCTCCCTATTATTTACACCATGTATTAGTATTGTACACTTGTTACAGTTCATGAGAAAATACTCAAATTTGTACTGTTCATACAGTCCATCTTCCACTACATGATTCACTATGTTATACAGTCTCATGCCTTGTACAATCCATTCAAAGTGTGCATTCAGTGGTTCTCACTTTAATTACAGAGTTGTGCAGTCATCAGCTTAGTAAATATTTGAACGTTTTACTTAGTCCAAAAGAAAAAATCCCTTACCCCTAATTTTGACATTGATACAAGAATATTACAATATTTCTATTAACTATAGGTCATAAGTTACATTAATTGTATTTTTCCCATGAATCATCATATACTTAATACCTTGTAATAGTGACATATATTTGTTCTAGTTGATAAGAGAGAATTCTTGTATTTGTACTATTGAACACAGTCCTAATCTACCACTGGGCTATGTGATTCAGTCCCTAGATTATTCTTCAGCTTTCTTTAACTGTGTATATTTTTAAAATTAATTAAATTTCAGAAAACATTTTGAAGAATTGTCATGAATTCATTAAACTTTTAATGTATTTTATGCAATTTTATTTTTAATTGTCTTGTGACAGCTTTATATTACATTTAGCATGTGAGTTAAGCAGGTGGTCAGGGTATAAGGTCAATACAAAAGTTAACATATTTCTTTATGCTCACAAGAAAAATTAAAAATTAAAATTTTATAAAATTGCTATTTTCAGTGAACTAAAAAAAACTTGAAATATGTAGGGATAAATCTAACAAAAAATGTTCAAGACCTTTCCTGGGAACCTATGGTAACCACTATGTTTCATGTTTTGAAGAATAAGTTTCATAGTTACTTGCAATAATATTGAGGGTTTGACATATTTTTATTAGGTACTACCTATGTTCTTTGAGAGATTCTTTCCCCTATGATTAAGAACATAGCAGGACTCCTCAGGATGGGAGTTTAATATTTTCTTGTTTATTGTGTGAGTCTCCACCCATTGAGATAACACACTATGACAAGATGAACGCTTTCACATTCCATAGAATCATGTCCCAGGTGTGGGATAAGGCACACATAATCTTGATGCATAGAAGAGATCTTGTCACAAAGAGAATACTCAAAAATAATTTATCATATAAATTAACACTGAATATAACAGTGAACACTATTGAGTTATAATTTGAGTCATAATTTGCATAAAATAAAAATAAAACACATAGATTTTAAATGTAAAAGTCATAACTGACAAATGTATCTACACCTGTAACCACTATCTCAATAAAGATATATTAGTATTTCTCCACAAAATCTTTTGTGCACATGTGAAATCTGTCTCCCCTATCATCCTTACTGTAACAAACCACTAATTTATTAGCTCTTAATAAACATAATTTTGTCTATCCTAGAAATTATTATAAATTGGGTCATATGTTACATATTTTTGTATGTTTCCAGTATCCTTCTCTCATTACAATATCTGTGAGGTGCACTCAAGTTGTTTCTTGAATCCATATTTTTAATTTGACTGCATAGTCCATTTATATTTAATGCAATTATCAACATATTTTGGTTTAAATAAAGCATCTTGCTATTTTTTTCAATTTGTCCTATATGTTTTATCTTTCTTCAATTTTTTGTATACTGTTGTGACAGAAAGATAAAACTTAATCCTAACGTGACCTAATACCTAATATTCATCACTTCCTATTTTACACCATTGTGTAATCTACTATCCTGGTGACTGGGCATGACCCTGATTGTTCTAAATATTTGAACATAGCAAACACGATGTCATGTCACTCTCATAATTAAGTTGCTTGATATTACAAAACCCACTGCATCTTAGTAGACCTATAGCTAGAGATTCTCCATGCATACTTGATGAAATGTCCATGACAGAGAATCTCATATGGCAAAGAATTGCAGGGGCTTCTGGGAATTGCAGGTGACCTCTAGATCTTACAGATTGTCTTTAGTTATATCCAGCAAAAACCCAGGATCCCAGTCATGGAGCTGCACAGAAGTGCATATTGCCAACAACCTGGGTGCATTTGTAAGCAGATTGATCCTCAGTTAGAACCTCTACATGAGAACTCAGCTCAACCAATACTTTGAGAAGTGAACCAAAGAAGAGGGAATTTTGGGTACATGAGTCAGCAGTATCCTGCTATCTGAAAATTTTAGCATACCCTCTTTAGACAATAAAGAAAAGCAAGAAGAACAAATAAAACTATATTTAAAACATGCCTAAATCTTTGTTTTCAAACACCCGAGGTTGCCATATGTATTAATCATCTTTCTATTGTCATCATCTTGAGTCTCAGTAATATTTAGCAAAATTGACTAACAATTTAAAATGTATCTGTTAGTCAAAATATCTAATATGATTAAAAACAAATGCCTTTATAAGCCTGAATTCTAATGGCATAAATAGAAAACAGATAACTCCCAAACTTTAATTTCCCTATTAAGAGAGAAATAAACAAATCCCCCATGCTCTCCTTTATAATCCTAGCACATTAATCTATGATGCAGTTAGGGGAGATGTGAATAAAAGAGAGAAGCAGGTCATAGCAGCTGATCTAAGATGGATCTAAAACCACCAGAAGGAGAAAATTCACCCTATGCTTTTACAGGGTACAGATCAGAGCTCTGGCAACAGGAAAGGGGTTTAAAAATCCCCATGAGAGTGGAAAAGCTATCTTAGAAAGAAAATCATCCAATGGGAAAAATAAAGATGAAAACAAAAGAGTAAGTATATCTACTTTAGAAAACAAATTGTAAAGGAAAAGAGGTTAGGAGTTATTTAGGATTCTGCATGAGAAAAGAAAATACAAAATTTAGAAAGCACAAAACCCTTCCTTCCATGACCCTTTCCTACCACCCCAAAACAGCCAAAAAAAAAAAGAAACAAAATTTCAGTACGGTAGCACCCCTGTACTGGGAATCTCATAAACCAAAATAAATTGCCAGGAAAAAAAGGATGTGAAATATTTAAATGTGACTGAAGAATTAATAATGGCACATATTTTAAGGTCCAATATTGCCTATAAGTTCTCCATCTTAATTCTCACTTTTTATTTCCACCTTATATAACATTTCCTATTTCTGTTTCCAAATCCTTATCAATCTATCTAAGGTTTCATAACATGCATATGTGGGAGAACAAACATATATTAGCACAATCTATACTGAATTCTCTGGAGACATAATTAAAAGAAGTAATATATATTCATGTATAGTGTTTAATATATATTATGTATTGTATGTTATATATAAATAATATATATATTTTTTAAAATAATTAATGCCTATAGAGAACATTTTGTATAGCATACACAAATTAGTGATCCATGGGGAAATGTTGTTCTTTGATCTCACAACCCTCTGAGAATTCCTCATAGTCTTTAGTTGTTTTCCTGCAGGGTACAGGAAGTATAAATACTCCATGGGATCAAAATCTGAATAATTTTTTATGGCACTACATATAATACTTAGGAAAGTATTTATTACGTAGTCAAGTTAATTTTACTAAAGGGGAACTTTCAATACATTAACCTAAAAATCTGCAAAATATCTAATCAAAACTTTAAAGATTTCCATTTAAACAATCATTAATTGTTGGGTAGAGTGTGGTCCATGCAGAGAGGGATGGAGTATCAGTGTGCTTGCTTCAGCATGATGATAAGAGTTGAACATTGAAGTGCAGATGATATTACTTGCAGAAATATGTGAATTTGTCTTCTAAAGAAAGCTGTTAGAGTTCCTAAATGCATTTGGCAGACTGCCTTATGCTTTAAAGAGATGAAAAGAATGCATATTTCTAAAATTTCAAGATGATATTTTCTGATAAATATATTTAATGGTCTATTTTTTACCAAACTTTTAAATTTCATTTAGGGAAAATGGTGAAAGACAAAAATTGGAATGCAGTGATTATTTAACATTGAAAAGCTTTTTAATTTAAAATGTATGTTATTCAAAATATCTAATATGATTAAACATAATTGCATTTATAGGCCTGAGTTCTGATGGTTTCATAATAAGATCTTTGTTGTTTTCTCTTACAGTGTCTGTTGGGGAATAAATGGTGTCTAAGATTGTTGAAGTTAGGCAAAGTAATCACTTGACAAGATAAAATTCTGGTTTAGATATTTCAGATATATTTATATCTACAATTGTCATTAGTATAATTTGTGTACAAGTAAAATTCATAATTGATTGCTTCATACTTATTTGAATGTGCAAGGAATGTTAGGAAAAATATGCCATTTATTTTCACTTTTATATGCTTGCATTATTAAAACACACACCTTTGATAGATTTGATAAATCATTGTTTCTAACATAATCATGCATATACAATTCACCTTGCTTCTGTTCTGGTTACCTCTTCTGCTAGGAAAACCCTGTTTCATTTTTTCATCTCTTGCTGGTACCTGTCTTATAATGCACGTTTTCATCCTGTGAATTCCTCTAGGAGGATAACTTTCATTTGTCGTTTTGCATTTATTTTTCTTTATATGCAGGACTTTTAATTAATAAAGTATGTTTAAGAGGTTGGAAATATTTCTCTTAATATCCTCAAGATAAAAAACATTGTCTTATTTTGTGCCCATCAAAAATTTAATCCTTTAATGTGTTTGATGATGAAGACATAGTGGAAAAAAAATTTTTTTGAGATATGATGGAGTTTCATTCAAAGGCCATGACTACTAAGAGTAAACAGATCACTTTGGAATCTAAAACACACCCTGGAATGTAGGAGATAAGAGCCTTGTCTCAAGATAATGAGATAGGATCTTATAGTAGCTGGGTGGGGAAACATCCTGAGCTTCTATTGAGTACTTTGTATGATAAATAAGATGTACAATGTCTGTGAATTGCAGGAATGAAAAGAGGAACTGAGCCATTAACCTTTAAGACTTCCTGATTTTAGTAAAATGCAAACTGTCAAGAATCTATTGTCTTTGTATATGCACATATATAGATTTTCTTTGTTCTAAAGCCAAAATAAAAGCCACGCTTTATGATGTGGCTGGGCTCTTCTCTCCAGATTGGACGGAGAGACCCCTGATCCCAGTTTTTTCTTCTCTTTGTCTCTTTCTTTCTCATCCGTGGCACCGTTTTCACTGACCAGTTCCTGAATGCCAACATATGGCGCCCAACGTGGGGCTCTGAAACAAAACTTTTCTTTCACTCAGTGCGTGGACCAAGGAGCTCCTGAGAGCGGTTTTAACGAAAAAGAAAACAGAAAAGTAAGCTTTATCCTTGGAATCATCAGGGAAATATGTAATCAGCAGTCAAAATTGAAGAGTACTCTAGAGTGTAAAAAACTTTATTAAAATGCACCAGTGTAACTATTAAATCCTCAGCTTTTGAGGAACTTTTTTCTCTTGTACAAAAATGTTGTTATTGGTTTTAGCTGCAAGGGCGGGATATATTAAACCTGAAACATTGGAAGTTAGTGAAGAAAGCTTTATAAAGGGTTTATCAAAAAGGAAAAATAATTCCCCTTCAGGTATGGTCTTTGTGTAGTCTTATTTCTGTTGCACTTGAATCTTTACAATCAGATGAAGATGAAGATTTTAAACAAGATACTGCTATTGCTAGACTGATAGCAGGACAAGCTAATGGTGATTTTAATGAAAATGTATATGAAGAGGTTAATGAACAGGCAAAAACAGATAAACTCAGGTCTAATAAAAGGAAGGAAAGGGAAAAGGAAGTTTATGAAACTTTTCCAGTGGTCACTGTACCATCCTCTCCAAATTATGATTTATTGTCTTTTGAAATGGCATCTGTGCCTCCTAAGGTATCTACTCATCCATTTTTTACAACATTTGATTACCCTCCAAAAGTTTCTGTTTTTGTGCCAGCACCATCCTCCTCAATTATGAAAAGTATAGCACAGAGAAGTAGAGAAGGAGATTCAGAGGCTCTGCAACTTTTTTCTACTTTTCGGGTAACAGTAAATCAAATTCCAGTGGATGTTGACAATCCCCAAGGGGGTGTACAATATGAGCAAGCTCCTATTCCTTTTAAAACTATCAAAGAATTAAAACAAGCATGCACCCAATATGGTGTAAATTCTCCTTATACTCAAGGATTGGTGCAAGGAGTGGCACAAGCAGTCAGATTAATACCCTGGGACTGGGATTTGTTAGCTCGAACTGTTCTTAGTCCAGCAGAATTTTTATAATTTAAGACTTGGTGGGCTGATGAAGCTAATATTATAGCACAACGAAATCAACAGCAAAATCCACCAGTGCCTATTATTGCTGAACAAATATTAGGAATAGGTCAATGGGCTGGAGTTCCTTGCCAAGCTCAATATAATGATATTGCCATTGTACAATTTGATTGTGCTGCCTAGCTGCCTGGCAATGAATCTCCACACCTGGACAGGCTGTACAATCATTTTCAAAAATTGTTCAAGGAAATACTGAACCCTATGTTGAATTTGCAGGGAGGCTGGCAGATGTAGTCAACAAGACGGTAACTCAGCCTGACCTTAAAGAAATGCTTATTCTGATGTTGGCTTTTCATAATGCTAATAATGAATATAAAAAGGCTTTGCATCCGATAAAGGCAAATGGAGGTACTTTACAGGATTATAATAGGGCATGCAAAGACATTGGGTCTAATACATATAACATGACCCTTCTTGCAGCCGCTATAAAGGGACATAGTCCTATGATTAATAATTTAAATTACTTTAAATGTGGGAAGCCAGGTCATATAAAAAAGGATTGCCAAGCCAAAACTGGTGTGAGAGCTCCATCTAGTGGCAATAATAGATCAATACCGATGCGTGTATATCCTATATGCCAGAAGGGGTTGCACTGGGCTAAGGAATGCCATTCTAGATATCATAAAAATGGCAGTCTCATTAATAAGTTGGGAAACTTCCAAGCGGGCCTTGCTCAAGACCCTCAGACAAACAATATGAGCACATTTCCCAACCTAGCTCAAATCTACCCTGTCAGTAACGGAGCAGCTCGCTGCTGCCTGTAACAGAACTTAAGGCAGTTACCAAAGGCAGTGCAGCTGTCGATCTTCCCTCAGCTGAAACTAAGTTTATTACGCCTTCACTGGGTATACAAAAAGTAAGGACAGGAATTAAAGGTCCTATCCCAGAAAACAATGTAGGTTTCATTATTGGCCGTAGCAGTCTTAGGACCCAAGGTGTTTTAGTGCAAACCGGGATCATTAACTCCAATTTTGATGGAGAAATTTGTTTATTAGTACAAACTTTAACTCCCTATCAAATTGAATCAGGAGATAGCATACATAGCTCAACTTCTTTTGTTGCCATATCGCAAACCTCCTATAAACCATGCAGAGGAATTTGGTTCTATCGGGCGTGAAATTTTTTGGCAAACAGCAATTGGGGATGAAAGGCCTGAAATTGCCATAAAAATTAATGGAAAGATATTTTTAGGATTGGTGGATACCGGGGCTGATGTCTCTATCATTGCTAAACAATATTGGCCGCAAGCTTGGACTTTGCAAAAGGTGCCTACAGTTTTCACTGGTGTTGGCACAATGACAGATGTTTACCAGAGTACTCAGATATTTAAGGTAGAAGGTCCAGAAGGACAAGAGGCTGCTCTGCAGCCTTATGTTGCAGATGTAGGATTTAATTTATGGGGAAGAGATTTATTACACCAATGGGGAGCTTATTTGAATATTCCTCACGTTTCTGATACAGCTAAACATCTTATTATTCTGGCTCTTAAGCCGCTTCAAACAGAGTCTAGTAAGCCCTCTAAAAATATGGAGGTGGAGGATTCTGTCTCTAATCAGCTTGACGCCAATTTACATCTGTATAACTCTGAATGTTGTGAAAGTGACCATTCAAAGCCTCCTACAGAGGCTTGTGCTGCCATGACAACCATGAAGGGATCCCTAGTGCACTTTTCAAGCTAGTAATAGCTCTTCAACTCCAGCTGTGGATGTAAACCCTTCAATTCCAGCAGCAACTTTATAAACCTCCTACTGCTTACATAAAGATAAGGCTGTGGGAGGATAGAAGCTAATAAAATGAAACCACTTGAAAAATAAGAAAAATTAGCAATACAGTTTACAGAAAAGTTCTCAAAAACAGTAAAATCAAAGATGTATGTTTCTATTGATGTGTTGTAACTTGTTTTGTGTTTGTCTGTTTGTTCAGTGTCAGTGTATATTTTGATACCTCCAGATGGTAATATTAAATTGATGAATAAAAATTATTAAATGAGCTCTATTCAAATGGCCAACATTAAATAAGTGCTTATATTAATAAATAAATATGGGTATTGATTTAAAATAATAAAAACAGTTGTGAACAAACTAAATCATTATTCTAAAAAGTTTGATATTGATAGTAATTGTATGTTGTCAGAAGTTTGCTTAGAAACAGTTTATATAGAATGTTATTATTAAAGAAAAGAGAATAATTTTATCATACGATAAAATGACTAGTTGTTAAAACAAAGTTGAGGTTTTGTTGTTTCTCGGGGTTTCTCAAGTCACTGGTCTGTTTTGGTGGAAGTTTGCACAGAGTTTTTCTCCTGGGTGTTCAGTGTGCAGGGAAGAAAGAGTTTTGTCAAAGCAGCTTCTTGTGCTTTGGTCTTGACATTTCCTTGAAGAAACAGGTTTTGTCACTTTTGGAAGAACATGATGTTTAAATCTGCTTTCTCAAAAGGAGGCTTTTTGCTTCAAACTGTTGCCGATGATTTGGTCTGTTGCCTAGAAGGGGAAAGAATGCTAGAAACAGTTGAGTTCATGTGATGTGTTGTGAGTTGAAAGTAGAGTATTTAAAACTGTTGTATAATTGAAAGAAATTTTCTAATTTTATAACAATTAAAGTCATATGAATTAAAATTTCATATAAATACTTTAAAGGAGTATAAAATTGCTGAAAATTTAATAATGTTTCAGTGTAATATTAAATAAAAGTATACTGTTATTAATCATAATTTTAATTATTTTAAAATATAATATGTGTTATAAAACTACCTCTCTGCTTAAAAATCAAAAGGCAGATGCTTTAACTTAAGTTTATCTGATTTACTCCATCTCTGCTAATAAATATATATATATATATATACATATATATATAATTTAAAAAATGGAAACTAAAATAGTAAGCACATCAAGGATGCTTTGTAACAAGTTAAAAAAGATAAAGTACATTTCAAAAGGTGCTGTATTTCTCCCTGGAAGAGCTGGCCACTCTCCCAGGGACTGAGGCATAAACCCTAAAATATACTGCCCAAGGAGTGTTGTGTTCCTTCCTGGGGAGGCTGGCCCCTTCCTCAGGAATTAGCAAAATACTCACAAGTTGGCATCTATAGTATCAAATTCATTAATCCTAAACATAGTCAACCAAAACTATAGTATCAGTTGCTAATTCAACACTTCCCAGCTAAAAGCTAAATATTAGTAAGTATATATATATATATAACTGCTCTATTTATCTGTCATTCTGTAACTTTGTTCAATATTAACTTAATCTTTTAATTGATTATGTTACTCATGTTTTTCACTCTAATTGTCAGTATAAGCTTATTAAACTAAATATACATATTAACATTTATCTTGTACCTATCAAGAACTCCAGCCAAAAATAAGTCAAGTATATCAGTGTGTCCCCAGTTTGGTAAGCATGTGAATGTATGTATACATATTATAAAAGATTGGAATATAACAGTTAAACCCCTGTTTATAAACAGTAAAATTAATGTTGCAAAAACAAAAAGGGGGAGATGCAGACGAATCTGCTAAAGACAAACTATCTAAAGCATTGCTTACCTTAAATTTTCTTAATAGACAACAAATTTCTAATACCACAGCAGCAGAAAGACACTGGGAGCTTAATAAAAAGAATGAAAAATGTGGACATCTAATATATTAGAAAAATGAAACAACCAATAAATGGGAAAAAGGAGAGATAAAATTTGGGTCCGAGGTTTTGCTCTTATTACAGAAACGGGAGAACAGCAGTGGATCCCCTCCAGAAGAATCAAGCCTTAGAGTTGAAGATGCTGCCAAGACTTAAACTATGGACATGGTGGTTTTACATTGGATAAATATAGGTAAAGTAAGATACCACATCATAATTATACTTATTAGGTATACATTACCAACCCACCTCTTTTAGAGCTGTTAATTTGGAACAATGAGTCTTACCCAATTTATCCTATTCAATCTCACTATTTTCCAGAACCTATATGACTACCCTTAAAGCCAAAAGAAGAAGGGAAACTTATAGAAAATTTAACTTTACCTTTTATAGACTGTCCTATTTTTTTGGACATGGTTCTGTTTGCATGCAACCTAAAAATCACTGTGTAGTTTTAATAGAGAAAAATCAAATTCAAATTTATGTTCTCATTTTTCTTTAGTTACCAAATAAACCAGAAAATGTGGAAAATCTTCCATGTCCCTCTCACAACTGACTACTTAATCACAAATGGCATATTTGTCATGGGCTTACAGAGGCTGTGTTGTTTAATGATTCCTATGGAATTGTAAAGGATCGGGCCCTTATAGGGATACTGAAACCTATTAAAAACACAATCATATCTTAGTTCATTAATAATCCAACCATAATTACAAATGACAGTAATCCTTATTTCTGGAATTTTGGTAATACAGCATTTACTAACAGCTCAATAATTTGGAAAAATCAAGGAAGATATATCCCATAACCATGGGACACTAAACTTAACAAAACTCAAAGTTATTTGTGGAAATTATTTTTGGCAACTGGTCCAATTTTTGAATGGTAAGGCAGTAAAACTAATATTACAATTTTAAAAAGAATATCAACTCAATTTCTTACAGTATGTGTACAAGATCCTATAGTTTTATCATTGGAAAAGTAACTTTTTGTGAAAGGAACATTAGTTGCTCCAATTGCTCTTTATTTACATGTCTTAAGAATTCATATTTGCAGGAAAATCCAACATTTTTATAGCAAGAAGAAGAAAACGACTATGGTTACCAGTTCAGATGACCAGACATTGGCAGCAATCTCCAGAATCCCAGTTGCTGTGGCATTTCCTTGACCATTATTTAAAAAGAACTAAGACTGATTGGACTTTTAATAGCAGGAATTTTGGGACTGATTGGCATCATAACCGCTGCAGCCGTCGCTGGCACAGCCCTGCATCAAGGAGTTCAAACTCAATGAAATATTTAAGGACTGACATAAAATTGCAAGTGAGATGTGGCATAGCCAGTCTCACATTGATATAGGACTGAATAATTGTGTGAATAATCTTTAAACAGCTATTATACAATTGGCTAATCAAATTTATAATTTAAACTTGTTAAGAGCTCTTAAATGTGATTGGAATGAAAGTTCTTTTTGTATTATTCCTTTGAAAGTGAAAAATCATTTGATTGGATATAAGAATAATGTTTCTTTAGATATTTTAGAATTGTAAAAGAAGGCATTGAGCATGTCTACATATATTCATAGAAAAAATGAAGAATTCAATCAAATAAATGCATTTATGTTGAGAAACTTGGCCATGAAAAACTAATTTTGCATTATTTAGTAGAAAGATTCTACTAATAACCCCTTAATCTTAATACCAATTATCTGCACAAAAATATTCACTTAAGGAACCTGAAGAAGTCTAAATATTAATGAAATTGCCTTCCATGTAGGAGCTCAAAAGCTTGACTGGTAGTCAATGATGGGTAAGATTCTCAGAGGAGGACAACCTAAGACAGGCACAGTCACAAGAGCCTATGGAAGAAGACAAGTGTGACAGGAGGTCACCTTGTATCTGCATATATAAGGGTTCCTATAGTCTTCACTGAAAAAATTTAATTAATAAAAAAGGGGGAAATGATGGAGTTTCATTCAAAGGCCATGACTACTAACAGTAAGCAGATCACTTTGGAATGTAAAAGACACCCCCTGGAATGTAGGAGATAAGAGCCTAGTCTCAAGATAATGAGATAGGATCTTATAGTAGCTGGGTGGGGAAACATCCTGAGCTTCTAATGAGTACTTTGCATGATAAATAAGATGTGCAATGTCTGTGAATTGCAGGAATGAAAAGAGGAACTGAGCCATTAACCTTTAAGACTTCGTAAACTGTCAAGAATCTATTGTCTTTGTATATGCACATATATAGATTTTCTTTGTTCTAAAGCCAAAATAAAAGCCAGACTTTATGATGTGGCTGGGCTCTTCTCTCCAGATTGGATGGAGAGACCCCTGATCCCAGTTTTTTCTTCTCTTTGTCTCTTTCTTTCTCATCCGTGGCACCGTTTTCACTGACCAGTTCCTGAATGCCAACAGAGATACATCATTTTTCAATTTTTTAAGAAATGGTCTATAATTTGGTTTATAATTGCTTGAACTATAGCTGTGCAAACTTGTACAGTGTAGGTTTTCTTTTGCACTGTTTCTCATTTCATATATGTCAAATGTTTAGAATAATCATATTAATAATATCCATAATTTCCTCTTAGCTGGAAATTTAAATATTCTTATTATCTTAGGGAACGACATGCTTTCTAAAATGTGTTTCAACATTTTTCTCAGTGATTCATTATGAATTTGAATTTAACCAAGTTTTCTCTCTTCTTGACTTTATGCCATGATGAACTCCAGATCCTTCATGTTTTCAGACTGTATTTTAGACAAAGAGGTAATTTAAGGAATAGAAGCAGAAGGAGAGAAATTCAATGTTACACACTCTCTCATCATAATTTTTATTTAAAATTTACATATATTTAATCATCTTTTAATTTTTTCCCTCAAAGTCATTACTCTCTCTCTCTTCAAAATGTCTCTTTCATCTAGGTTTCCCTACAGTGTTCTGTATATTCTCTTCTCTTTATATTACCCATCTCATACTATTTCCTAAACTCTTATTTGTATGTGTGTATATATATATATTTTTTTCTGTATCTCTTTATCTTATTTATAACTTTATCCATTATCAGAGCTTATAGAAGAAACCTGCAGTTTCTTGTTACCCACATCATTATCACACTGTTCCTGTTGAACTTATACTGGGGCAAGAAGTGGAAAGGGATGTGAGTGACAACAGATATGAAAAAATAATATTTTTACTGAATATCTCATATTCACATATCTGAAATCAGATTTTACTAGCCATGAAAGTAAATGACTTCTTTCATTAGTGTGGTACATTCATTGCAATTGATGAACACATTTTGGAGCATTGCCACTATGCATGGATTATAATTTACATTGTAGTTTACACTCTTTCCCACTCAACTCTGTAGGTTATGGCAGGATATATAATGGCCTGTAGCCATTGTTGCAATGTCATTCAGGACAATTCCAAGTCCTGAAAATGTCCTCAGGTGTGGGTAGTGGGGCATTTGGGAATCCCTTATATTTTTTTAAAGTAGCATTTTATGTAATCTAAGTATCTTTTAAAAATAAATAAAAAGTATATTAAAAAAAGAAGCAAGAAAAAAAAAAGAAA
>JAQZBX010059436.1:0-17520 GCA_029593785.1 Cabassous unicinctus | reverse complement strand
GAACCATCACATACAAGGGAAGCACAATAAGATTAAGTGCTGATTTCTCATCTGAAGCCATGGAGGCAAGAAGACAGTGGTATGACATAGTCAAGGTACTAAAAGAAAGAAAACTTCCAGCCACAAATTCTCTCTCCAGCAAAGGTGGCACTCAAAAATGATGGAGAGCTCAAAATATTCACAGATAAATAGAAATTAAGAGAGCATGCCAATAAGAAACCTGCACTTCAACAAATACTAAAGAAAGATCTACAGGTTGAAGGGAAAAAATAAGAGAGAGAGAGTTGGAGGAGAGTATAAGAACAACTAAAAAGACAAAAAGAGAAATAAAAACTGCATATAACATACCAAAACCCAAAGAAAATATGGCTGATGTAAGAAATTCATTGAGAATAATAAAACTGAATGTTAGTGGATTAAACTCACCAGTCAAGAGACACAGATTGGCAGACTGGATAAGGAAATATGACCCATCTATATGTTGTCTACAAGAAACAAACTTTAGACCCAGGGACTAAGGGAGAATGAAAGTGAACCGCTGCAAAACAATTTAACAATCAAACAATAATCAAATGATCAATGATATTTGATCCTAATATCGGTCAAAATAGACTTTAAATGCAAAACTATTGTAAGACACAAAGATGGACACTATATATTAGTAAAAGTGGTAATCCTCCAAGAAGAGAGAACAATCATAAATATTTATGCACCTAATTAGGGTGTCTCTAAATACATGAGGCAAACACTGGAAAAACTAAGTGGAGAAATAAATTTCTCTACAATTATAGTGGGGGACTTTAATACATCATTATCACCGTTAGACAGAACATCTAGACAGACAATCAATAAAGAACAAAGACTCTGGACAATACATAAGAGAAACTGGACCTAATAGACATATACAGAACACTACACTCAAATACAGCAGGATTTACATTCTTCTCAAATGCACATGGATCATACTCCAGGATAGACCACATGCAAGGCCACAGAACAACTCTCAATGAATTCAGAAAGATTGAAATTATACATAGTAATTTCTCTGACCACAATGGAATGAAATTGGAAATCACTAAGGGCCAGAGAACCAGATTAGGCACAAAGATATGGAAGTTAAACAACACACTCTTAGGCAAACAGTGGGTCAAGGAGGAAATCTCAAAAGAAATCAGTAACTACCTCTAATCGAATGAAAATGACAACACAACATATTAAATCTTATGGGATGCAGCCAAAGCTGTCCTGAGAGGGAAATTCATAGCCATAAATACATATATTAAAAAAGAAGAAACAGCTAACATAGAAGACCTAACTGTACACCTGGAGGAAATGGAAAAACAACAACAAACTAACCCCAAAGGAAGTAGAAAGAAAGAAATAACAAAGATTAGAGCAGAACTAAATGAAATAGAGAATAAGAAAGCACTAGAAAAAATAAAGAAAACCAAAAGCTCGTTCCTCGAGAAGATCAATAAAATTGACAAACCTTAGCCAGATTAACAAAGGAAAAGAGAGAACAGATGCAAAAACACAAAATAAGGAATGAAGACGGGTATATCACTACTGACCCCACAGAAATAAAGAGTATCATAAGAGGATACTTTGAAAAATTATTTGTCAACAAGAATGATAATTTAGAGGAAATGGACAAATTTCTAGAAACTCACAAGCAGCCTACATTGATGAAAGAAGAAATTGATGAAGTCAACAGTCCAATTACAACTAAAGAGATAGACTGAGTCATCAAAATCCTCCCAACTAATAAGAGCACAGGACCCTATGGCTTCATAGTTGAATTCTACCAAACATTCCAGAAAGACCTAACACCAATCCTGCTTAAGCACTTCCAAAAAATAGAAGTAAAGGGAATATTGCCTAACTCATTCTATGATGCCAGCATTACCCTAATAGCAAAGCCAAACTAAGGTAACACAAGAAAGGAAAATTACAGACCAATTTCTCTAATGAACACAAAGTCCTAAAATCCTCCACAAAATACTTGCTAATCACATTGAACAACTTATCCAAAGAATTATACACCATGATCAAGTGGGTTTCATCCTGGGTGTCAAGGATGATTCAACATAAGAAAATCAATTAATGTAATACACTACATGAACAGATAGAAAGAAAAAAAAATCACATTATCATCTCTATAGATAGAGAAAAATCATTTGACAAAATACAGCTGCCCTTTCCTCATAAAAACACTGCAAAAGATAGGAATAGAAAGAAACTTTCTGAATATGATAAAGGGTATATATGAAAAACCCAAAGATAACATCATCTTCTATGGAGAAATCCTAAAAGCCTTCCCTCTGAGATCAGGAACAACAAAAGAATGCCCACTATGACCACTCTTATTTAATATTGTCTTAGAAGTACTTGATAGAGCATAGAGGAAAGAAAAAGATATAAAAGGAATCCAAATTGGAAAAGAAGTTAAAACTTCATTATTTGCAGACAACATGATCCTATACATAGAAATCCCTGAGAAATCTACAACAAAGATTCTAGAACTTATAAAGGAGTTCAGTAACATCACAGGCTATAAGATCAATGTTCAAAAATCACTTGCATATCTGTGCACCAATAACTAGCCATCTGAAGAGGAAATCAAGAAAAAAATGCCATTTACAATAGTAACTAAAAGAATAAAAAACTTAGGAATAAACTGAACTAAAGGTGTAAAGGACTTATATACAGAAAATTACACAGCAGTGTTAGAGGAAATCAAAGAAGACTTAAATAAATGGAGGAATATTCCCAGTTCATGGATCAGAAGACCAAGTATTATCAAGATGTCAATCCTATCTGAACTAATCTACAGATTTAATGCAATCCCAATAAAAATCAACACTCTTTTTTAAGGAATTAGAAAAAGTAACTACAAAATTTATTTGGTAGGGTAAATGGCCCCAAATCACCAAAGACATATTGAAAAAGAAAAATGAAGTTGAAGGTATCACACTACCTGACTTTAAAACATACTACAAAGCTACAGTGCTCAAAACTGCATGATATTGGCACAAGGATAAACATATTGTCCAATGGAACCGAATTGAGAGTTCTGATATAAATTCTTGGAATTACAGTCACCTGATATTCCACAAGGCAACCAAGCCTACTCAGTTGTGAGAGAATGGCCTCTTCAACAAGTGTTGCTTGGAGAACAGGATATCCATATCCAAAAGAATGAGAGAGGAACACCATCTCACACCTTATACGAAAATCAACTCAAGATGGATCAAAGATCTAAATATAAGAGCCAAGACCATAAAGACCTTGGAAGATAATGTAGGGAAGCATCTACAGGACCTTGTAATAGGAAATGGTTTACTGAACTTAACACCCAAAGCAAAAGCAGCAAAAGAAAAAATACATAAATGGGATCTCAAAATTAAAAACTTTTGCACCTCAAAGGACATTATCAAGAAAATAAAAAGGTAGCCTACTCAATGGGAGAAAATATTTGGCAACCATATATCTGATAGGAACGTAATATCTTGCATATATAAAGAAATCCTACACCTTGAAAATTAAAAGACAAACAACCCATTTAAAAAATGGGCAAGTTACCCTGAAAAGACACTTCTCAAAGGAAAAATACAAATGGCTAAAAAGCACATGAAAAAACTGCTCTACAGTGCTAGCTATTAGGGAAATGCAAATCAAAACTACAATCATATACCATCTTACACCCATTAGAATGGTGGCTATTAAAAACACAGCAGAATATAAGTGATGGAGAGAATGATAGGAATGGGAACCCTCATCCTCTGCTGGTGGGATTGTGGAATGGTCCAGTCACTGTGGAGGACACTTTGGTGGTTCCTCAAAAAATTATCTATAGATCTTCATTTATGATCCAGTGATTCCACTGCTGGGTATATACCCAGAAGAATTGAAAGCAAAGACACGAACAAATATATGCACACTAATGTTCAAAGCGGCATTGTTCACTATTGCCAAAATTGGAATCAACCCAGGTGCCCATCAACAGAGGAATGGGTGAACAAAGTGTGTTACATACATAAGATGGAATATTACTCAGCTGTAAGAAGGAATAAAGTGCTAACACACTATATAACGTGGAGGAATCTTGAAGATCTTATGTTGAGTGAAGCAAGCCAGGCATTGAAGGATGAACAGTACATGATCTCACTGATACAAATTAAGGAAATTGAGCAGTCTATAAGAACTATTGTTTGAAAGGTAGGTTTACAAGAAAGAGAAAGAAAAGAGAAAGTTGTGAGCCATCACCCATATGGATGTAATCTATGTTAAAGTGATTGAGTGTAGTTCCATATTGAAGGGATAGGACAGGTGGATAGTGCTATTATTGGGTTTGGAGGTGCAGGATTGACAGGTGGGTAGATTGGGAAGGGTGGGTTAGAATACCCAGGATTACTGAGTGGACAGATGGGAGAGGGATCAGGTGAACACTTGGAATTTGTGGATATAAGGTTGAAAGTACAGAGGTGGGAAGGCTCTTATGGCAATAAGACAAGGAAGTGTCACTGGTTTAGGGTGTTAGTTGGGGGGGGCATTCAGGACAGGGCACATCTGGAACAGGCTTCTAGGGAGTGTGTGAGTGTTCATCCTATCATAATGTGTTGTATCAGTGGGTGGAGACCCACAGAATGAGTGGAAACGTGATGGCCTCCCATCTTCAGGAGGACCAATTCACTCAAAAAGATATTTTGGCATCTCTTAAGAGCAAGAGTGTTTCCTAATAGGGGAGGACAAACTAATGTTTCAAGACCTCTTTTATCATGTAACTATGAATTTTGTCATGCAATGAGTCAAGACAGGGGTTCATCATGGGCCCCGGGGGTTGGCGAGGGAGGAAGAGAATAGATCAAACAGAGGGTATGTAGTGGTCAGTTGAATTGTTTTTCATTACCTTACAGTGATGGACACAAGACATGGTAAATATCATCAAAGTTTATAAAAGTGTATGGTCTAAAATGTAAACCATAATGTAAACCATTGACAATGTCTAGTAGCTATGTTTTACTATCTGTATATTAGTTATAACAATGCTACCATACACATACAAAAAGGTTTTAATATGGGGTGAGGAAAGGGGGAGGAGGTTGGGTATATGAGAGTCTCTTGCATTCCATGTGACTTTGCTGTGGCTTAAAACTTCTTGGAAAATTAAATGAAAAATAGTGAGACACTCGGGAGAGAGGGGGGGAAAGTGCCATGTACAGACTGGACACCAGATATTGCAGTGATAAAAGGCCAAATGTCAAAAAATATTGTTTTAAATTAAAAAATTTTTTTTTCATTTTCTGAATAACCACCCCAATTCTTTTTTATTTTATTTTTAGTTTTTCAAAAGTTTTTATTTATTTTATCTCTTGCATTTAAAGTTTTCATTATTATTTCATTTTCTTATTAATTGAATTTGGCTATTGTATTGGCTTCATCTTTAAAGAAGCTTTGGGTCACAGAAGGATTACAACTGGGGCGGGACAGTATCATTGGTGGGGGTTGTCAGGAATGGGGGGTGCATGGGAGGATGTTCACCTGAACATGTAAAAGGTATATAAAATTGTTCAAATGCTCACAGGGCCTGGTCACAGTGGGTGGAGAATCACTCCATAAATGAGAGAATACTGAATTCCCATCCTGGAGAGCTCTACCACATTCTCCAAGGGAGCAGCAACACTCCCCAAAGTGCAGGTGCAGTGTCTGGCAAAGGAGGATGATCCACTGATGGGCTCTTGTTATTCATGAATAGCCTTATGAGTCTTTCCTCTTGAAATTGAAAGTTAGCCTATTGTTATGGGGTGCCTAAGAGTTGCCTCCTGACAGCCTCCTTGTTGCTCAAACATGGTCTCTCTCTAAGCAAATTCACCGTATGAATGCATTACCCTTCTCCCAGCATGGGACACTACTCCCACGGGTAAGCCTTTCTAGCAACGAGGAATTGCTACCAAGTGCCAATGGGCAATATGACTGGAAAAAGACCTCAAATAAAAGGGGGAAAGGTAAAGACAAATGAGTTCATATGGCTAAGAGACTTCAAAGTGAGTCGGGAGGTCATCCCAGACGTAACACTTACGTATGTCTCAGTAGGATATCATAGGCTTCCAATGTGGATATCACCCCAAATAGAGGGGCTCCTGCGGGCTCTGGAGATACCCAGGTCCTAAATCAGGGTGGATAACCCCAGAGTTTGGTGCCATATTGGTGGGCCCTACTATGAAATCTTTGCTCCTGAGAGTGACAGAGTTGGACTCAAATATGTCTTCCCTGCACATAGCCCGTCTGTCCCTTCTATTCAAACCTATATGTGGTGCCAGAGTTTGTAGGTGTACTTCCAGAGACTTGAGTCTTTGGGCTTTCCATATGACAGCTGGGCCCAGAATCTCAATGGAGCTGTAAATCTTACTCTACAGCTCAATGGACTCACCCAGGACACCTGGTGGGGAGATGATGATGGACAATTGCAATCCCATGGAATGGAAAGAGTCTGCAGCTGCAGGCAGGATAATCCCATCCATCTTATCCATGGGATATAAGCCTCCTCTCACTTAGAGGTGGAGTGGCCATCACCATCCCAGACTCTTCAGGACAGGGGGAAGTGCTATGGACTAGAGTGGACTTACTGGTATTCTATTATAGACATATTGTGATTCAAGCAATGAAAGAAATTACAATATTTATATGGAGCCAGTGGCCACTGGATACTCTGGGTGCAGGGAGAGGTAAAAGCACTTGTAATACAGGGGCCTTTTTGGGACTTGGGAATTATCCTAAGTGACATTGCAATGACAGATAAAGGCTGTTTTAAATCATCATATAACATGCAGAACTGTGTGGGAGAGAGTGTGGTCTACAATGTGAATTATGGTCCATGCTTAGTGACAAAGCCCCAAGATGTGTATATATCTATTGCAGGTGTTGTGCCACACTAATGAAGGATGTTTTTGTGGGAGGTTGTGGGAGGTGTGGGAAGTGGAGCATATGGGAATCCCCATAATTTTTGTGTAACATTTATGTAATCAAAGTATCTTTTAAAAAATTTTTAAAAAATTATTATTAAAAAAAGAAAACATATTAAATACAGTCATAGAAAGATTACAATGAAAGATATGAAGAATGTGTTATCATGTAAACTCTAATCCAAAGGAAAGCTAGAGTACCTATATTTTTTCATTAAAATCAGTCTCTAGAACAAGGAAAATTATGAGAGAAAAGGAAGAGTATTGTATAATGATAAAAGAGTAAATTTTCCAAGAAGTCTTCCAAATCCTTAATATTCATGCTGTAATAATAGAATAGCAAAATATGTGAAGGAAAACTGATAAGATATGAAAGGAGAAACAGGAAATCCACTATTTTAGGAGACTTCAAAACCATTTTTCGTATGTTTTTTTGCTCTCTAGTTACTGGTTTTGTGGCCAGGTAATACACTTTATATTATTTCTATTTTCTGCTGCTGTTGGATGGAATATTTTATAAATGTCAGTTAGATTAAGGTGGTTGTTAATGCTGTTCACAACAATAGCCTTAATGTCTTTCTGCCTTCTGGATCTGCCACTAATTGAAAAAGTGTGCTGAAATCTCTAGATAAAATATTGAGTTTGTTTCTCCTTTCAGCTCTATCAGTTATTTCATCGCAGATTTTGATGCTCTGCTGTTAAGGTGACATTTCCAATTTATTATCCCCCTGGAGAATTGACCTTTTTGTCATAATGAAATGCTCCTATGTATCTCTGATAATTTTTCTTGTTCTAAATTCTACTTTGTCTGAAATTAATATAGATACTCCCTTTCTTTTGATTAAGGTTAGCATAATATATCTTTCTGTATCCCATTTCTTTTGCAAATATCTGTCTTCATAATATAATTTGGTTTCTTGTAGACTGCATTATAGTTGGGTCTTTTTTATTATCAGGCCGCCAATCTCTGCATTTTAATTGGCATTTTAACCATTATGCTAAAATCTACCATATTTGTAACTTTTCTATTTTTTGCACATTTTCATATTTCTTTTAATCCCTTCTTTAAAGGCAGTCTTTGGTTTTATGTGAGCATTTGATGTGATTTCATTTTCTCTTCCTTTTAGCATATAAGTCATATTTTAGAAAAACTAATACCATGCTTTACAGTTTTCAGTATACATTTACAACTAATTTATGTTTACTTTCAAAGAAATCTATATCACTTCATGGATAATGCAGGTGTCTTAAAACAGACCATTTCCAATTTTTCCCTTCCATCCCTCTAATTATGTCTTACATTTCACTTTTACTAATGCTATAACTATTCAATACATTGTTGGTATTATTGCTTTAAAAAAAACATTTTTCTTTCATTTCAATTAAGAAGAGGAGTAAATATATTTTTACCTTCCTTTGTTGCTCTTCTGATACTCTTCCTTTGTTTATGTAAATTCATGGTTCTGGCCTATATCATTTTCCTTCATTCTGCAAAATTTCTGTTGACATTTCTGCAGAGTAGAACTGCTGACAGTTAATTCACACAATTTTTATGTCTTTGAAAAAAATCCTTTGTCTTTCACCTTGAAGGTTTATTTCACTGAATACAGCATTCTAAGTACTTATTTTTTGTTTGTGTTTGCGTAGCTTCAAAGCTTCTACTCTACTCTCTTTTTTCCTGAAATGGTTTCTAACAAGTCAAATGAAATTTGTATTCTTATTCCTCTATAATAGAGATTTTTTTCTTCTGCCTATGGTTTATTTCAAGGTTGTGTTCTTTTCAAATTTCTGAAGTTTGAATGTAAAATGACTAGTTGAAATTTCCCAATAATTATTGTGATTGGCATTCTCAGAGATTGATAATTTTGCCCTTTGTCCTCAGCCATTAATTTTGGAGACTTCTTGACCATAATTATTATAAATATTTCTTCTTCTCTACTCTATGTTTTCTCTTTCTTATATCCCAATTACCACTGTGTTTCACCTTTTGAAATTGATCCTCAGTCCTGGATATGCTGCTCTGTTTTTTGTGTTTTTTTTTTACAAAAGTTGTAGGTTTACAGAAAAAAAATTCATGAGTAAAATATAGATTTTTAAACTATTTTCTCTTTGTATTTAATTATGGGGAAATTCTATTCATATACCTTCAAGATTACTGATGGTTACCTCAGGTGTGTTCAGTCTATTGCTGAGCTGATCAAAGGCATTTTTCATTTCTGACTAGTGTTTTTAATTTCTAACATTATTTTTGATTATTCTTTATTAGAATTTCATTCTCTGTGCTTACATTACTGATTTGCTCTTGTTTTTATCTACTTTTTCTTTATAACTTTTAACATAATTATTTTAAATTCACTGTCTGGTAATTCTAAATCATGTGTCATATAAGCTATGGATATGATTTAAATATATTAAAATAGATAATCTCAGATAATAAAAATAGATTTTCAGCTAATAAAGGAAATCTCTAAGGGGGTACAAAAGGGAAATTTGGAATATTCATACACAATAACCGAACTAAAAACTCAATAATTTGGCTCAACTGAAAAAAAAATTGGATCGTGTAAAGAATTAGTGAACTTGTGATAAAGTTAATTAGAAATTACCTAATATGAACAACAGAGAGGAAATAGCATGATAAAATTTATTGAGCTCCAAGTTCATGTGAAGTATAATGAAAAGTATAGTATTCATGTCATACAGTCTTGGAAGGAGAGTAGAAAAGGGTTGACCTGAAAAACTATTTACATAAATGTTTTAGTTTGCTAAAGTTGCTGGAAGCAAAATAACAGAAATGTTTTGACTTTTATAATAGGAATTTATTAGGGTCAAGGCTTATATTTCTGAGGCTGTGAAAATGTCCAATTCAAGACAAACTCAGAGATGCTGTCTCATAAAGTTTGGCTGCAGGTGATCCTGGACTCCTGCCATATGGCAAGACAAAGCAGTGTCTCTGCCAGCCTCTCTCTGCCTTTCCCTCCAGGCTCTGTTTCTCTCCCAGCTCAGCTGTTATCTATCAAGCACATGGCAGTGCTCTGTCTCTTCAGCTTTGAGCTGCTTCACGTGCCTAGCCTCTCAGGGGCCTCTTGCCTCTGTGCTCTGCATATTCCAGCCTCTGGCCTCCCTCTCAGCCTCTGATGGTTTCTCTGTCTTTCTGAGGCTGTAGGAGTTCCTGGAGACTGTTGTCACATGACAGGGTGAACATGGAAGCTGTGTTTGTGTATTTCTGCTCTCAGGTCTAAATTTATATAAGACTCCAACAAAAGGGTGGAGAGCTGATCTGAGTTATGTCTCACTTAGTTCAATCATAGTCCCTAGAGTGACATAATCAAAAGTAATCTAATCAAATATGAATCTAATGCAGTGAAAGAGTCCTACACTCACCAGAATGAATTAGTTCCAAGAACATGATGTTTTCTGTGATTCACAAAATCTTCAAACTTTCAAATAAGTAATCACTAAAATTTCCAGAATTTCTAAATAGATAGACAAAAGAAGCTGAGAAAATATCAAGTAGAATAAATTCAAAGAAATCCACAGTAAGACACTCACAATTTCCTCAGGTAACTTCTCAGAACTGAAATACAGAAACTATTTTTGAAGAAGCAAGAGTGAATCGGCACTTCTTTTGTAGGTCTAACATATAAATGAGAGTGAATATATCTTTAGAAACTTTGGAGGCCAGGAAAAAGTATAACAACATTTTACAAGTGAAAACAGAAAATAGCGGTCAACAAAGTATTCTGTATCCAATGAAAATATAGTTTAGAAATTATGGGAAATTAAGACATTCTCACATGAAGTAAGACCAGTAGAATGTGTCACGAGTAGTCCTATCATAAATGAATGGCTGAAGAAAGCATATAAACTGAAATGAAAAGATTAAATAAGGAATATTGGAACATGAGGAAGGAGTATAGAAAACTGGAGAAGTAAAATGTTTGGTAAACAATACAATTTCATTCTCTTTCTGGGTAATATAAATTAAGTATGATATTTCAAGAAAACTTATACACTGATGTGCTTTTCAAAGAATTTAGGGGAACAGTTTATATAAATATATTATAAATGAGAAGGATATAAAAGATGTTCTGGGAGGTAAGAGGACTATGCCTTACTTTAACTGATAAATATCAATACATTTAGACTGCATTAGGTTATTTATATAAAATTTAAACTTAAAGCAAACAATAAAAGTGAGATATGCAATCATCCACTTTATATGAAACAAAATGGAATTATAAAATCTGTTCCAATAAACCTACAGTAGGTAGAAAAAAATGAGAAAAAATGAATAAAGGCGAGAAGAAAGAAAATAAGGAGTAAAACACTGAACTTAAGCCCAATCATATTAACAATTGAATTAAATGTGGACAGTGGTGATGGTGGTACAGCATTGTGAGAGGAATTTGTGGTGCTAGAGCATGAGTGTGAGTGGGGTTGTGGGGGTGGCTTGAACTATCCATGGAGCTAGGGGGAGGGCTGGAGGAAGGAACAGGTAAACTCTGGGGAGATTGAAGACTGGTTGAGAATACAATTGTGTGTATATTCTTTCAGCATCTCTGACAGGAAAGGGTCACTGGTGCAAGGTATCAGTAGCAGAGGGATGTGTAGGGAAGTGTGCACCTGGGGCATGCCTCTGTGGAATATGCATGTGGTCATGTTGTCATAGGGTGTTATCTTAATGGATGGAGACCCACACAGTAACAAACAAAATATTAAAACCCCAATGTGGAGAGTCCTGCTATGTCCTCAAATAGAGTGGCAAGAATCTCTAGGGTACATAGTGTGCCTATTAAAATAAATCAGTTCAATATAGCAAGCCTTCAATATTAATGCTTGTAACTCAGAACCTTATTCTTATAAAATTGAAACTATTTCCTAAGAGTTACATCCCAAAAGCCTCCTTGTTAATTAATTGTGGCCTCTCTAAGCCAAACTCAGCAAATAAACTCACTAGCTTCCCCCGAGCATGGCCATGACTCTTGGGGATAAGCATCCCTGGCAATGAAGGATTATTACTAAGTGCCAAGATTTTCTTTGGAAAAAAAGACCTTGACCAAAAGGGGGAAACATTAAATACAAAAAAGTTATTAGAGCTAAGAGATTTCAGAGTAAGTGGGGAGGTCATTCCAGAGGTAATGCTTATGCACATTTCAGGCAGATTTCACTAACTGCCACATTAAACAAAGCATCACCCCGTGGTGCTCCTAAGGGCTCTAGAGACATGTGGATACTATAAACAAGACACATCACCCCATGAAATCTTCACCCAGTTGGTGGACCTTAACTTGGAATGAATGATAATTTATTTCTAAAATGTAACAGACTTAGACTCATTTATAGTCTTCCTATACATAATTTTTCTACACTTTTTATTTGAACCTATAAACACTATATCTATCTTCAATACATGTCCCAGAAACTTAAGTCTTTGGTCTGTTTATATGCTGGTTGAGCCCTGAATCTCAGGAGAGCTGCAGACAACTCTCCAGTTCATTGGACTCACCTAGGACAACGAGCAAAATTATGATGATGGACAGTGCCCATCCAAAATAAAAGAGGATCTACAACTGCAAGGAAAACAGTTCCTTTCATCTGCCCCATAAGATCTATGCCCCTTCTCAATTGGAAGCAAAGTGGACATCATCATCCCAAAATCTTCAAGATTGAGGAATGAACAAACATAAGGGGAGAATACAACCATGGATAAGAGTAGAATTATTGTTAATATAGGAACCAAAGAACTTGTAACATTGATATAAAGGATATAAAGATAATAGTTACCAGACATTCTGAGGGGAGGGGTAAATAGGTGGAACATAAGGTATTTTTAGGGCATTGGAATTTTACATGATATCACAATGACATATACAGGTCATTATACATTTTGTCAAAACTTATAAAACTGTACGATGCAAAATGTAAACAATAATGTAAACTATAGATCTTGGTTAGGAGCAGTGCTTCAATGAGATTTTATTAATTGTAACAACTATACCACACTACTGTAAGATGTTGCTAATAGGGGAAATATGGAAGGTGCAGGGAGTGGGGTATATGGGAATCCCCTATGCTTTTATATATACTTTTAAAAAAATTTTTGAAAGATACTTAGATTACATAAATGTTACATAAATATATGCAGGATTCCCATAAGCCCCACTCCCTAACCGTCCCACATTTTACCACATTAACAACATCCTTCATTAGTGTGGTAAATTTGTTGCAATTGATGAACACAATTTGGAGCATTGCCACTGAGCATGGATTATAGCTTCTGTTGTAGCTTACACTCTCTCCCACACAATTTTGTAAGTTATGACAACATATACAATGGTCTGTGCTTTTGATGTAACACTTCTGTAATCTAAAATGTCTTTAAAAATAGTTTATTATATGAAAGAAATGGAATTTTAAAAAGATGCAAATTTATGCCCTCTATAAATACTCTCTACAAATATAACTAGGTATAGTCAAAATAAAAGATGTTTACCAAGAATGCAGGTCTGTCCTTGAGAGGGTGGTGACGCTGTAGCAGAGTACAAGTTACTGCAACTGGAGCCATGGCAGGACAGGCATTTAGAAAATTTCTCCCCCTCTTTGACCGAGTTTTGGTTGAAAGGAGTGCAGTCACACTGTAACCAAAGGAGGCAGTATGCTTCCAGAAAAATCTCAAGGTAAAGTATTGCAGGCAACATTAGTAGCCGTTGGATCGGGATCTAAAGGAAAAGGTGGAGATATTCAACCAGTTAGTGTGTAAGTTGGAGATAAATTTCTCCCAGAATATGGAGCCACCAAAGTAGCTCTAGGTGATAAGGATTATTTGTTATTTAGAAATGGTGACATTATTGGGAAGTATGTAGACTGAAATAGATCACTATTGAAATGGCATCATGTGAAGCTGCCCATTCCACTGAAGTTCTGAAATCTTCCATCATGTAGATAATTTCCATGTCTCTCTTTCCTAATAAACTAATGATAATCCAGTGCCTCTAAGATTTCATTTCACTGTACTAATATAAACATTTTCAAAGAAAAATATGTAAATGAATTCTAAAATAAATAAATAAATAAAAAGACATATACCATGAAACATTGACAAAAGACATCACAAGTGGCTTTGTTAATATCATATAATGTAGAAAATATAGCAAGGATAATTGCCAGGATAAAGAAGGAATTATATAATTATAAAATGGCCAATCCACCAGGAAGACTTAACTCAAGTAAATGTATCTCAAACAATAATATTGCAAAATATGAATAAAAATTATAACAACTGAAAGAAAAATAGATAAATACACTGATATACTTTAAAAAATAAACAGCCCTGTCTTTCAAAATTAATAGAACTATTAACAAAATTAGCAAGTATTAAAGAACTCAATAGCAATATCAACGAACACTGTATAATAGATTTTTATGTCTCATTAAACTCACCAATTTCAGAATATACATATGTTTCATAGGCCTATGGAACATTCACCAATATAAACCATATACTAAGCCATAACGTTATCCTCAAATATATATAATAATTTTAAACTTAGAGAACATGTTCTCTATTCAAAATGAAAGCATTATTAGAAATATAACAAGAAAATCTCCAAACACTTGTGAACTAGACTACATATTTATACATTATTCATAAGTTAAGGAGGAAGCCTCTAAAGAAATTCAAAAGCACATTAAATTAAATGAAAAATGAAAGAGGACACATCAAATTTTTAGATACACCTAAAGCAGTGTTAAAATTGATATTTATAGCACTACATTTTGCTGAAAAAGTGACAATCGTGCCCAGGGGCCATCTTCCACCTTTGTCTACACCATCTTGCTTGTTTTCATGCTGATACTTGGATTTGTTTCCATTTTGCAGCCTAGGGGAAACATTGTCTTAACTATGAAACCCAGCTATGAAGAAATGGAATTGTCTTACTATTCCTTGAAACTGAAACAGGGAATAAACAGCTCCCACTCCTTGTCAGGGCCGAAATTTTGTACAAAATTTGCTTGATACATACTTTTTTTTGAGTGCTGGGCCCCTCCACCTGGGGAATAAAAACCCTAACCTTATGCAGCACTGAGTCCTCAACTCTGAAGCAAAGTGGATCATGTGGAGCTGCCATCCACTAACCTGACCCGAGCAGTTGGCCTGCATGGGGGATAAGCCACAATAGGACCATTTTTCTTTTATTTTGCATTCTTTGAGCTATGTAAGTAATAAAGTGGTTATTTGCTGAGAATCTTTGTTTTGTCTGAGCCTGTGTTCCAATGACACATAGTCTATCAACCATTTCCACAAATGGTTGCATTAGTACAAAGGAAAATTCTCAAATAAATAAGTTAAATTTCCAACTCATAAACTAGAAAATAAGAAGAGCAAAATATACATCAAGCAAGCAGAGATAGAAAATATAAAAATCACACATCAATGAAATTGAAAACAGCAAATCAATCGGAAAAATGAATGAAGGAAAAGCCGTTAGTTCATAAAATTCAAGAAAATAATAAGTCTCTTTGAAGGCTAAACAAGATACAATAAGTGAAGAATGAGGGGCAAAGTAAGGGTGTTTGCTTGTAAAATAAAATAATAATAATTTAAGAATTAAAGTATAGTAAGGGAGTACTATAAACAACAAAATCTCCTAAAATTGACAAGACAATAAAAGGCCCCATTTCTTAAAAATAACAAATTACCAAACCTTAATCAAGCTGAAACACAATTTGAGTAGTTTTACTATTAAAGAAATTGGAGTCATGATCTTAAAAGTCCCTAAAAATAAATCTCTTAGCTTAGATTATTCACAGAAATTTGCAAAATATTTGCAGAATAGTTCACAGAAATTTTACACAGCCTCCTCTAGAAACTGGAGGAAAGAACACTTACCAATGTATTTTATGTTACTACTATTACACTAAAATCAAAAGTAACCAAACATCAAACACACACACAATCACCCCCCACACACACACCAGACAAACATGCAAACAAAACAGCTATAAACCAATATATCTCATGAATTTAGATACAAAAATCTTCAACACCATATGATAAATTGAATACAGTGATGTGCTGGAAGATTTATTTATACACTATGATCAAGCGAGGGTTATTCCCTGTATGTATGTTTGGTGCAACATTCAAGAATAAAATGATGTAATCTGCCATATGAGCAAGATAAAAAGAACATTAATATGATTTGTATCAATTGACACAGAAAATGACTGACTAAAATCAACACCAGTTCTTAATAAAAATTTTCAGCAAACTTCGTATAGAGGTATTTCTTCAACTTTATGTGTGCATCTTTAAAAATATGCTACTGTCAACATGATACTTAATGATGAAAGATTGATGGCTTTTCCCATTGATCAGGAACAATGCAAACATATAAATTGCCACCAATCTTATTCAAAATAGTATAGAAATTTAAAACCACTGCAATGAGGCAATAAAAATAAAATATAAAACATAGAGATATGAGGAAGAAATAAAACTTAGGTATACAAAAATGCCTAAATGTTTCCAGAAATTTTATTCATAACAGCCAAATTATGGAAATTTCAGTGGGTGATGTTTAAACAATCCGGAGTACCTGCATATCCCAGAATATTATTCAGCAATAAAAATGAACAAATTATTGATATATGCACCAGCGTGGATGAATATCCATAGAATCATCTTGAATGACAAAAAGTCAATTCCAAAAGTTACACATGGCTGCATTCCATTTTTATAACTATTTTCAAATGGAAAGAAAATTTAAAAAAAAAGACTAGATTAGTGGTGACCATGCATTTTGTTTTGGAATATGGTATAGTGGTGGTGTATGTGGTTATAAAAGGGTAACATGAGAAATTCATTGCTATAAGAACTCTTCTATTTCTTAACTATTATGGTGGATACACTATTTCAATACAAAATTTTAATTAATAGTACATTTATATCTAATTTATATCAATATATAAATCCTTATATGTGTCTAAATGTATATATGATCTATATCATTATATCTATATTATGTGTATCTATAATATATATATCCCTATGTATACCTATATTATCTATGTTCTATATAAATGGGAAAAAAATTAAATAATTACAAAGTGAAGATAAAATACATGTTTATATCAGGACATTAGGTATGGTAATTTCAGGAAAAACATGAATAGACAAAAATATAGAGAACATAAATTGCATAAATTCTCAAGCAGTAACACATGTACATTTAAGCTCATAAGAAATATTTAAGAAAATGAAATATTATTAATCATAAATTCAATCTTTTTTCCATTTTTCTATCATTCAAGTTATCACTTGAATTCAAGCAAGATATAACAGCAAAGAATAACAACTACATCAGTGTGATTTTAAAGGTCTACTTATCCATTACGTATACACTAAAGGAGAATAAAAATAATAATTTCTGTTACTTGAAGAAAAATGAAAGAAAACTGCCACAACCTGTAGAATATGCTCAAAATATTTCTCAGAGGAGACATTAAATTAATTCAATAGCAAAGACTGACAATATTTGAAACACAGCCAATT
>JAQZBX010059435.1:0-17610 GCA_029593785.1 Cabassous unicinctus | reverse complement strand
AAAAAAAAAAAAAAAGGGTTACCTCCTGAAAGCCTCCTTGTTGCTAAAACGTGGCCTCTCTCTAAGCCAAACTCAGCATATAAATGCAGTACCTTCCCCCCAGCATGGGACATGACTCCCAGGGATGAGCCTCCCTGGCACTGAGGAATTATAACCAAGCACCCAACTAGCAAAGCATTGGAAAAAGACCTTGACCAAAAAGGGGAAATGGTAAATACAAATGAGTTTTTATGGCTAAGAATTTCAAAGTGATTTGGGAGATCTTTCCAGAGGTTACACTTATGCAAGTCTTAGTAGGATCTTATTGACTGCCACAGTAAACAGTGCCTCAAATAGCAGGGCTCCTGAGGGCTCTAGGGACATCCAGAAACTATAAGCAGGGCAGACAGCTCAGGAATTTGGCATCTGTCAGTGGGCCTTACTTTGGAATTTATGCTTCCCAGTGTGACAGACTTGGTCTCGTTTGTGGTTTCTCTACACATGGCTCTTCTGTCCCTTCTGTTTGAACCCATAATTTGCACTATACTTGATAAATATATGTCCCAGAGACTTAAATCTTTGGTCCATCCATGTGCCAGTAGAGCCCTGAATATCAGCAGAGTTGCAACACCTACTCTCCAGTTCATTGCATTCACCCAGGACAACTGTCAAGGAGATGATAATGGACAATGCCCATCCCAAGGAAGAGAGGGAGTCTGCTACTGCAAGCAAAATAGCTGCATCCATCTGCCCCATGGGATCAAAGTCCCTTCTCAATTAGAAGCAGAGTAGGCATCTTCATCCCCAAATCCTCAAGATGGGATTGAACAATGGACTAAGTAGACTTATTATTATTCTACTATAGACTTATTATTATTCTAGCAATGGAAGAACTCTAGCAATGGAAGAATGATATTGTTGCAAGACAGTGGCCACTAGAGTCTGAGGGATGGGAGAGGGAAGAATAGGTGTATTATGGAGGCATTTTCAGGACATTGGATTTGTTCTGTGTGATATTGCAGGGATGGACACAGGCCATTGTGTATTTTGTCATAATTTACAAAATTGTGAGGAACAAAGTGTAAACTATAATGTAAACTATAGTTCATGGTTTTGTAGCAATTCTTCAATATGGGTTCATCTATTATAACAAATGTACCACACTAATGAAGGATTTTTTAATGTGGGAGAGTGTGGGATGGGGAGGGAGTGGGGCATAAGGCAATCCCTTATATTATTTATGTAACATATGTGTAATCTAAAGTTTCTTTAAAAATAATTATTAAAAAATGATTATTCACCTGATCATCTACAGAAAATTCAAATAGAAAGCTCCTGTTCAAAACACTAAAAACTACTAAATATTGCTGAAAGAAATTATAAAAGACCCAAATAAATAGAAAAACAACCAGTATTCATGGATTGGAAGACTTAATATTGTTAAGATGTCAATTCTGCCTAAAGCAATCTACAAATTCAAAGTAATCCCTATCAAAATTCCGGCAGCCTCTATGGCAGAAAAGAAAAAGGCAATCCTCAAATTCATATGGCATTGCACAGGGCCCTGAGTACCAAAATTATCTTACAAAAGAAGAAAGCTGGAGAACTCACACTTCCTGATTTCAAAACTTACTACAAAGCTATGGTAACTAAAACAGTATGGTACTGGCATAAGGATAGGCACATAGATCAATGGAAAAGAATAGAATGTTTTCAGATTTAAATCCACACATCCATGACAAGTTGATTTTCAACAAGTGTGCCACATCCATTCACTGGTGAAAGATTGTCATCTTTTCAGCAAATGCTGCTGGAAAAATTGGGAATCCACATGCAAAAAGATGAATGTGACACCTATCACCATATACAAAAATTAATTAATTCAAAAAGAATCAAACATGTAAATATAAGGGCTAAAACTAAAAATATGAAAACAAAATACAAAAATAAACAAACAAAAACAACAAAAACTTTCCAGAAAACATAGGGAAATATCTTTAGACCTTGTAGTATGCAATTGATTTTTAGATTTTACACCAAAATTATGAGCAACAAGAGAAAAAGTTGATAAATTGAACTTCATCAAAATTAAAATCTTTTGTGCATCAAAGGACATTAGCAAGATAATGAAAAGACAAGCTACAAAATGAGAGAAAATATTTGGAAACCATATTTCTGACAAAGGTTTAATACCCAGAATATATGAAGAATTCCTACAAGTCAACAACAAAATCCTAGACAACTCAAAAAAAAAAAATGGGTCAAGGATTTGAAGAGATATTTCTCCAAAGATGATATTCAAACAACCAATAAGTATATGAAAAGATGCTCAAAGTTATTAGCCATTAGAAATGCAAATTAAACCTACGATGAAATACCGCTTCATACCACCTAAGATGGCTGTTATATAAAATTTTTTAAATGGAAAATGACAAGTGTTGGTGAGGATGTGGAGAAATAAGAACCTTTGTACATTATTGGTGGGAATATAAAATGGTGATACCAATGTGGAAAACATTTTGTCATTTCCTCAGAAAGGTAACTATAGAATTATCATATGACTCAGTGTTTTAGTTTGCTAATGACTGTCTAGGCAATATACTAGAGATGTATTTGCTTGTACAAAGGGGATTTATTAATTTATAAGCTTCTATTTCCATGGCCAAGAAAGATGTCCATATCAAGGCATCATCAGGAGATGTTTTCTCCCTGAGCTGCAGCTGTGGATGATCAGGCACATGGCAGGGCACCATGGTAGCATCTGCCCATCTTTTAATTCTCCTTTAGACTCCATTGCTTTCAGCTTCTGGCTGTCTCTGGCTTTCTCTCTGCTCCTGTGGCTTTCTCTCTTCCATGTCCATTGATTTCAGCTTCCAGCTTCTGGGGCTTCCTCTCTTGGCTTCTAGGAGTTTTTCTTTGTGTCTCTGCATGTTTCTCCCATTTATAAGGGACTCCAGTAAGAGAATTAGGACCCACCCTGTATCATGCAATCTAATCAAAGGCCCTTAACTGAAGTAATTTAACCAAAACTACCACCTACAATAAGTTTACATGCACAGGAATGGATTATCTCTAAGGACATGATCTTCTGGGGTCCACCCAGTTTCAACTGTCACACCTGGCAATTCTAGTCATAGGTATATACCCAAAAAATTGAAAGCAGGGACTTGGACAGATATTTGCACACAAATATTTGTCATAGTATTATTTACTACTGCCCAAAGATAGAAACAACCCAAATGTACATCAACAGATAAATGGATAAAAAAATGTGGTATATCCATTATGGATTATTATTCTGTCATAAAAAAGAAGTGAAATGCTGGAACATGTTGCAACATGAATGAACCTTGAAATCATCATGTTGAGTGAAATAAGTGAGACACAAAAGAACAAATATTGTATCATTTCTTTTATGTGACATATTAACACTAGCAAATACCTGGAGACAGAAAGCAGAATAGTGGTTACTAGGGTTGGTGGCAGGGGTAAATGTGGAATTATTGCTAAATAAGTGTGAGATTTGGTTTAGGATGATAAAAATAGTCTGGAAATAAATAGTGGTGAAAGTTACACAGTATTATCAATGCCCTTAATGTCAATAAAGATTGTTAAAATGATTTTATGTTATGTGTGTTTCACCACAATTAAAAATAAATAATTAATAAGAGAATAAGACTGAAAACCCAGAAGCTATAAGAGAAAGAAAACATATGTAACTATACTTCATTTAAAATTTTTTTTGTATTCCAAAAGCTAACATAAAAAATTTCAAATGATAGATACGGAAAATCATTTGCACATCATGACAAAGGATAATTTTTTTATCTTTGCATTTTTAAAAAGCTTTATTACAGAATTTATGAGCTTAGAAAACAATCATACATAATGTGCAGAACTCCCACACATCACCCCACCACCAACACCTTGCATTGTTGTGGAACATTTGTTATAAGTTATGAAAGAATATTATCAAAATATTACTGATAACTATAGTCCAAAGCTTACATTTGGTGTATTTTCTTCCCATAAGTTACATATTATTAACCCCATGTATTACTAATGCACTTTTGTCATAGTTCATAAGAGAACACTCTCATATTTGTACTGTTAACCCACAGTCCATCATCCACCACATGCCTCACTGTGTGATATAGTCCCATGCCTCATACACTCCACTCAAAGTGTACACTTGGTGGATCTCAGTTTTGTCACATAATTGTGCTATCACCTCAGTGAATTTTAGAAAATTTGCCTTAGTCCAATAGAAAAAGTCCCATACCCTCTATTATTGACCTTTAACATTGATATAATATCTTCTTTGCCATTGATGCAAGAATATTACAATATTGCTGTTAATTATTTTTTATAATAAATGAAGAACTCAAAAATTATCATAAAATACAATTACTGAAGAGAAAATAGAAAATTAGATAAAATTAGAAAATTCACAAAAGAGAAAACCCATATGGAGAAAAGTATATTAAAGGGTACTCATATTCTCTAGCATTGGGGAAATGCAAATTAAAGCACCAATGAGATATAATTTTTCTACCAGCAGATTACCAAAAATTTTATAAGTGTATTAATACCTATTGCCAATAGGAATATGTAGTAAAGAGATAGCTCATATTTTTTGAGTTGTTTTAGTTTGCTAAACGCTGCTGAATACATTATACTAGAGATGAGTTGGGTTGGCTAATACAATGAGTGTTTACTGGCTTAAAAGCTTACAGTTCCAAAGCTGAGAAAAATGTCCAAATCAAGGCATCAGGTGACACTCTCTCCCCAAGTCCAGCTGAAGACTGGCTGCGAGTAATCCTGAACTTCTCTGTCACATGGGAAGGTCTGCCAGTCTCTGCCTTCTCCTCCAGGCTGAGTTGCTTTCAGCTTCTGGCTGTTCCATCTGTGGCTTTCTCTCTCAGCTTCTGTGTATTCTTCTCTGAGTTCCTGTGTTATTTCTTTCTGTCTGTTTCTCCATATTCATCCCATTTATAAGGGACTCCAGTAAGAGGACTAAGACCCATTCTGGATCATACCTTACTGAAGTAATCTAACCAAAGGCCTTTAATGGATGTAATCTAATAAAAAAAAGTTCCACCTACAAGAGGTTCATACCCACAGGAATGGATTAGTTCTAAAAACATGATCTTTTCTGGGGTCCATAAAAGCCTCAAACTATCATGAGTGGCTATTTAAAATATTAAAGCTTTTTTAAAAATACTTTTTTTTTCTAAAAGATACTTAGATTACATAAAAAGTTACATAAAAAAATGTAAGGAATTCCCATAGGCCCCACTCCCCACACCTCCCACTTTTCCCCACATTAACGACTTCCTTCTTTAGGGTGGTACATTCATTGCAATTGATGAAGACATTTTGGAGCATTGCTACTAAGCATGGCTTATAGTTTATGTTGTGTTTACACTCTCTCCCACTCAATTCTGTAGGTAATGGCAGGATATATAATGGCCTGTATCTGTCATTGCAATGTCATTCCGGGCAATTCCAAGTCCCGAAAGTGTCCCCATATTACAACTAATTTTCCCTCTCCCTGCCTTCAGCACCTCCAGTTGCCACTGTCTCCATATCAATGATATAATTTCTTCCATTACTAGAATCACAATAAGTCTATAGCAGAATACCAGTAAGTCACTCTTGTCCATATTTTATTTCCCAATCTTGAGGACTATAAGATGGTGATGCCCCCTTTACCTCTACTTGAGAGTGGACTTTGATCCCATATGGCTGATGGATGGTACTCTCTTGCTTGCAGCTGTAGACTCTTGATTCCTTGATATTGTGGTTGTCCATCTTTACCTCCTTTTTAGTTGTACTGGGTGAGTCCAATGTACTGGGAGTAGGTGTTGCAACTCCTCTGAGGCTCAGGGCCCAGCTGGGACATGGACAGCCCAAAGATTCAAGTCTCTCGGACGTACACCTACCAACTACAGCACCAAATAGAGGTTCAAATAAAAGGGACAGAAGAGGCATGTGTAGAGAAGTCACAACTAAGTCTAACTCTGTTACACTCAGGAGTACAAACTCCAAAGTAGGGCCCACTGGCAAGGCATAAAACTCCAGAGCTATCTGCCATGACCATAGGACCTGGGTGTCTCCATAGCCCTCAGGAGACTCTTGGGGTAGTACCTACTTAGGCAGTCTGTGAGATCCTGCTGTGATGTGCATAAGTGTTACCTCTGGCATGACCTCCCGACTCACTTTGAAGTCTCTTAGCCATATAAACTCTTTTGTCTTTAACTTTTCCCCTTTTACTCAAGGTTTTTTTTCCAGTTTCATTGCTAGTTGGTGCTTGGTAGTAATCACTCAGTGCCAGGGAGGCTCATCCCTGGGAGTCATGTCTCATGCTGGGGGAGAGTAGTGCATTTATATGCTAAGTTTGGCTTGAAGAGAGTCCAAATTTTAGCAATATGGAGGCTCTCAGGAGGTAAATCTTAGGCACCCTACAACACTAGGCTAAGTTGCAATTTCAAGAGCAATGGCTCATTGCATAGTCCTCAATATCAAGGGCCATCAATGAACCATCCTTCTTTTCTAGTCATTGCCCCTGTACTTGAGGGATTGTTGCTGTTCCATTAGAGAATATGGCTGAACTCCTCAGGATGGGAATTCAATATTCTTTTGGTTATTATGTGAATCTCTACCTACTGTGACAATGCTCCATGAACATTTGAACACATTTATATACCATATGTGTATGCCCAGGTGAACTTCCTGCCATGTATCCTCCATCACTGACACCCCACACCAAAGATCCTCCCCTGTCACAGTTGTAGTCCTTCGGTTATCCAAAACTTTTTAAAAAATGAAGCCAAGAATACCACCAAATACAATTAATAGGAAAATGAAATAATAATGATAGGTTTAAACTAAATAAAATACATAATAATTTAGAAAAACTAAAACTAAAATAAAATGTAAAAATTGGGATATTAAAAATAATGAAAAATATTAAAAAATTTTTTGATGTTTTGCCTTTCATCACTGTATTATATATGGCCCTGTATGTACAGTGACATTTTCTTCCATTTCTTCCCCATTATCTTACTTTTTTTCATTTTGTCTTCAAAGAAGTTTTAGGTCAAGTCACATACAGAATATAGGGGACTCCCATATACCCAACATCCTCCCTTTTTCTCCCTTCCTGTATTAATTACCTTTTTATATGTGGATGGTACATTTGTTACAACTGATGTACAAAAATTGAAATACAGCTACTAAGCATGGTAAATGGTTTACATTATGGTTTACATTTTAGACCACACACTTTTTTGAATTTCTGATGAAATTTAACATGGCCTGTATCCATCATTGCAAGATCATGCAGAACACTTCCATTACCCCTAAATACTTCCTCTTCCATCTATTCTGTTCCTCCTTTCCCCTCTCCTCGGGACCTACGGCCACCACCAGATTTCACACTTTAAAGGACAAGATTCATAGTTACTTGCAAAAACACTGAGGGCATGACATACTGGCCTGTCCTCCATTATTAGGAACTGCACATTTTCTTGAGAGACACCCAAATCTCTGTTTGAGAACACATCAGGCCTCCCTAGGATGGGAGTCCAACTCCTTCTCACTCATAACGTGGGTCTCCACCCACTGATACAACACACTATGACAAAATGATCATTCTCATATTCTCTAGAAGACTGCCCCAGGTGTGCACTGTCCTGAATTCCCCCCATCCAACACCCTAAATCAGTAACCCTTCCATGTCATATTGCCCAAAGAGCTTTCCCAACATTGTAGTTTCAACCACATACCCACCAGTCCCCAGTGTTCACCTGCTCCCTCCCCCCAAACCTACCTCCAGTTCCATGGACCATCCAACTGACCCTTCCCACCCTCCTCCCATCAAACTCGCACTGTCCAACCCAATAGTATCACTACATCCCTGTCATATCCCTTCACTGCACAACACCTCAATTCCAGCTTATCATAGATTTTGCCCATATGGGCATTGGCTCAAAACCTTCTTCTCCCTTTCTGTCTCCTGTCAACCTATCTTCCACACTCTAGCTCTCTGAGTCTGCTTGATTTGCTTGATTCATAACAGACAGGTCATGTAATATTTGTTCTTCAATGCTTGGCTTGCTTCACTCAACATAAGGCCCTCAAGATTCATCCATGTTATCCTGAGTGTTAGTACTGGATTCCTTCTTACAGCTGAGTAAATTTCCATTGTATATAAATACCACATTTTGTTTATCTATTCATCTGTTTATGGGCATTTGGGTTGATTCCAACTTTTGGCAATAGTGAATAACGCCACTATGAATATTGCTGTGCATATATCTGTTCGTGTCTCTGCTTACAATGCTTCTGGGTATATACCCAGCAGTGGGATTGCTGGATCATATGGCAAATCTACAGTTAGTTTTTTGAGGAACTGCCTAACTGTCTTCCACAATGGCTGGACCATTCTACATTCCCACCAGCACTGGATAAGGGTTCCCATTCCTCCACAACCTTTCCAAAACTTGTAGTCCTCTGTTTTTTTAATGGCCACCAGTCTAATGGGTGTAAGATGGTGTCTCATTGTAGTTTTGATTTGCATTTCCCTAATAGCTAGTGATGTTGAGCATCTTTTCATGTGCTTTTTAGCCATTTGTATTTCTTCTTTGGAGAAGTGTCTCTTCAAATCACCTGCTCATTTTTTAAAATGGGCTGTTTGTCTTTTTATTTTTGAGATATGGGATTTCTTTATATATGCTGGATATTAGGCTTCTATCAGATATTTGGTTACCAAATATTTTTCCCATTGGGTAGACTGTCTTTTCACTTTCTTGACAAACTCCTTTGAGGTGCAAAAGGTTTTAATTTTGAGGAGGTCCTATTTATTTTTTCTTTCACTGCTTGTATTTTGGGTGTGAAATTCATGAAACCATTTCCTAATACAAGGTCTTGTAGATGCTTCCCTATATTATCTTCCAAGGTCTTTATGTTCTTGGAACATATGCTGTGGTAATTTTTATTGTGATTGTGTTAAATCTGTAAATTAGTTTGTGTAAGATATACATCTTAATGATGTTTAGTCTTCTCATCCATCAACAGGGAATATTCTTCCATTTCCTGGACATGTACATCCATCTCCCTCAATAGGGTTGTGAAATTTTCAGCCATTATGTCTTCCAACACTCCTTCTATCACCTTTCCCTTCTCTTAGATGCTTACAATGTGTATGTTTGTGCATTTTGTGTTGTCATTCAGATCCCTAAGTCCCTGCTGGATTTTTTCTTTTTATCTATCTGTTCTACTATCTGTTTGATTTCAAATGTACTGTCTTCTAAATCGCTAATTCTTTCCTCTGCCTGTTTAAATCTGCTGTTATGTGCTTCCAGTGTATTTTTGGTTTCTTGGATTGTACCTTTCATCACCATCATATCCGTTTTCATTTTATGTATGTTTATAGTTTCTTCAGTATGTTCTCCCAGTGTCTTCTTAATACCCTTAATCTCTTCCTTCACTTCATTAAGTTGGTTCATGATATTTGTGAAACACATATATACGTGGTTTTTCATAGCAGATTACACATGGGTCCATTCAGGCTTGCTCTCAAAGTGCTGCCAACATAAGTGCTGCCTTAGATGACAGCTGTTAGTCATGTAGCCAATGTATTGATTTAAATGCAGTAGCATGCAGCCCTCAGCATGGAAGGTTCAATTCCCCTCTGATTAGTTGTTCCATGTTCTGCAACCCACCTCTGTTTTTTTGTTTGTTCATTGGACTGGGCCATGTCTTCTTATTTCTTAGCATGGTTTATAATTTTTTGTTGGTGTTTAGGCATCTCTTTCTCTTGATGGGTTTATTCAGTTGATTAGTTTCTCTCTCTACTCTAGGGTTTTATTTGGTTGCTGTTTTTGTGTGTGTGGTAAGTTTTCTCTTTGACACTTTGTTCCTCTTATTCTATTTTCTTGCTATTGTCTATGCTCCCTTGAAAGAAAAAGATTAGGTCCAGAGAAAGGGAAAGAGGTAAGAAAAGAAAAAGGATAATAGTAATAATAATAGTAAAAGGTTGAAGAGGAACCATATAAGACTTAGAAAAAAGAATAATTAACTCATGTAAGAAGTGCAGAGGAATAAGAATAAAAAAGTGGGGTACAAACAATGAAATGAAAAACTGAAGAGAGAAAAATATCTAGAATGAGTTAAAAGGCCAGAAGGTTAAGAAGAGAGGGAAAGAAAAAAGAAGGGCCAATGAGAAAAAATTTTTAAAAAGAGAAAGAAAACAGAGAATAGAGGAGATAGAAATAAAAACAAGAAAAATTAAAGGCTAAACAAAGAGAGGTGGAATGTAAGAACAAAAACAGAAAGCAGGAGATAGGAAGATGAAGGAAGGAAAAGAAATAGCATAGGTAGACAAAATTGGTATACAGAAAAAAAAGGGAAACAAAGGAAGAGGGAAACACAGCAAACAAGAAGCAAGACAGCAGCAACTAATTTAAAAAATGGGGAGGAGGGGGGGAAGAAAGAGGGGAAAAAATAGAACAAAAAACAAACACTCAAGCAAGCAATCAAACAAAAACTTAGGAAAAACAGCCTTCCCTCTTAGGCCTCTGAGGAGCTTCTCAGGCTGCCGGTGTTCATCAATCAATTACCCTGCAGCCTGCCCTCTGTAGGTTTTGAATTGGGTTTCAGTGAGCAAACTAAGTTAAATTTTTTAAAAAGAAACATTTTTTAAGAAAAATAGAAGAGAAGCTAATACAAAAATAATGTCTATGTGTTCCTTGTCCTAAAGTGTCAGCTGGGTGTTTGATAACCTGGCAGATCACTACTCTAAGGAGAACTCGGAATTGAACCAAGGACCTCAAATATTCAAAGTGGAGGCTCCTCCACTGAGCTAAACTTTCTCATTGGGTCAGTTAGCTAGAGCACTATCCAGTCACTTTCCCTAGGGCAGGTTTGACTCTTTGCAGTTGGGTAGATTCCTGCTGATTAGGAACCTGTCTGTCCCTGCCCCCCTTCTATTCTTATTGCGTTTCTTCCCAGGGCAGCAGGATGCGACAGCCTGCTTGATTGGAATCCCCTCACCTCTCCTGGTCAGGTTGAGTTCCTTTCTGAAATTCAAATGGGACCCTGGTATCCAAACTCACCACAGAGAAGTGACTCTCAACCCTCTTCCAGTCCTCCCCCTCCTCCCAGGGGACCCTAAATAGGCCCTTGGAAGGTTATTAAATGCTTCTGACTGCCTGCCTCCCTTAGGGGAGTTGTAATTTTGATAGTTTTCAGCACCATAGTAGTCAATTGCCTGATTACCTCCTCTCCCAGCCCAAGTACCTCTTTCCCAGGTTGGCTAGGTAAATCAGTCTGCCTGAGCAAATTCACCTCTTTCCTCTTCCCAGGGCCACTTATTGCCAGCTGGTATGCTCCCTAAAGTTCAAAGGGGGTCCAGGTAACCAAACCCACAGAAAGGAAACCCCTCTCCACCCTTCACTAGAACCCTCTTACTCCCAGAGAACCTCCTTCCCACTCAGTGGCTGGTGGGAGTCAGGGGGTTTGCAGCAGTTTTTTGCCTTAAGAGTGGGGCTTAGCCACCTGCCGTTTTCAGCCACTAGGGTGAGAAAATCACCATTTTCCCTTGGGCTTTTAATCTCTTTGTCCATTTCCTTCCAGATTGATGCCCTGAAGCCTACTGCTCCGTGGGTTCCCAAAACATCTTGCTCAGGCAGGATCTTGCCCCCTCTTAGCTGTTCCCTGCAAGAGAGCTGATGAGTGCCCACTTAAACTGATGCCATCTTGCTGGATCTCCATTACAGCCTTTTTGAAAACAAGATGTTATAAAGGTAAATTTCAAAATGTACATCTAAATAACTTTTGCATGTATGATAGTTTTGATTATAAAAAGAAATTCATAGGAGATTTTGTTGAGTCTATTGATGGAAATTGACCTTGGGGTGGGATGGCCCAGCTGACTGAAGGATGTCTTCATTTGCCTTTTCCTCCTTTGCCACAACCCATGGCCTATGTAGACATAAAACTTCTTATAGTTATTTCTACTTGTGTGCATCTGTTGCATCTTTATGTCTCATACATTCTGTTTTGAGCTGTAATAATTTTCATTCTAGCCTTTGTCTAGCTTCAAAATTTGGTTTAAGTATAACCACCTTTTGAGTGATTTTTATGATTTATTAATTTTTCATCCCTTCTACTACCATAGCTCTCTAGTCTTATGACTATCATAGAATTCTTTTTAAAATAAACTTTATTTCAACTTCAAAAATTAAAATAACAGGAAAAGGCAGCTCAACAAACCATGGGAGCATCACCTTAAAAAGTCCTGTTGTGGCACATTTATCTTATCCAATCCACAAAACAAACTCAACTGTTTCTCCATTGTTCCTAAAGACAAACACATGATGAGCACAGATTGGTCAAATGACATGACCAGGTCTCCTTGTTAATGAAAAAAATGAAGAAAAAATGATTGATCATATTCACATTTAATAAAACTAAACCCCATATTCTTTTTTTTTTTTACTTTTAACATTGGTATAATACTTTCTTTGCCTTTGCTACAAAAATATTACAATATTACTGTTAAATATAGTCTATATTGTTAAATATAGTCTATATACATTACTTGAATTTTTCCATGTATCACTATATTCTTAACACCTTATAATAGAGGAACACCCTTCTGTTTGTATTATTAACCACAATCCTCATCTCCCACTAAAATTACTATATTTTACAGTCCCTAAATTATCCTCTAGCTGTCTTTCAATTAACATAAACCTCCCTAGACTACTCTTTTCAGCCACAATCACAATTATAAATCAACAATGTTAGTTATACTCACTATAATGTGTTATTATCAACTATATCCATTTCCACATATTTACAATCAGCCTTATTAAACATTCTGCATACATTCAGCAGCAGCTCCTCCTTCTCAACCCACATTCTCTCTCTTAATGACCTATACTCCATAGTTTAACTCCATAAATTTACTCATCGTATTTCGGTCATATCAGTGAGACCATGCAATATTTGACCTTTTGTGTCTGGTTTATTTCACTGAACATAATATCCTCAAGTTTCATCCATGTTATCATATGCATCCCAAGTTCATTTCTTCTGACAGTTGAATAATATTCCATTGTATGTATATACCACATTTTGTTTATTCATTCTTTAGTTGATGGGCATTTATGACATTTCTATCTTTTAGCAATTGTCAATAATTCGATTATGGACATTGGTGTGCAAATATCTCTTTGCAACCTTTCTTTCAGTTCTTTCGAATACACTTTCAGTAGTGGGATTGTCGGATCATGCAGCAGTACTGTATTTAGTTTCCTGAAGAACCGCCAAACTGTTTTCCACAGAGGCTGCACCATTTTACATTCCCTCCAACAGTGAAGGAGTGTCCCCATTTCCCCGCATCCTCTCCAGCACTTGTAGTGTTCCGTTTTTATAAATAGTGGCCATTCTGTGAGGCATGAAGTGATATCTTGAAGTTTTGATCTGCATTTCTCTAATATATACTGACATTGAGCAACTTTTCATCTTTTCATGTGCTTTTTGGCCATTTGTATTTCCTATCATAGCATTCTTAACATTATTTTGTAATTAATTATTTAATTGCATTTTCTTATCCACTTTAAAGACCTTAAGGAGAGTTATCATGTGTTATTTTATTTGTATGTTCTGCCCCTGGGGCATTTTTAAAAATATACATAACATATACCCATACATTTTTGTCTCAACAAAGCCAGGTATGGAGTGAACTTTGACGATGCCTTGGGAAGATAATAGTGTACCCAAGCACTGCATTTCCAGTTCTAATCATGATTTGGAAACATATATAAGCTTAAGAAATATTTACTGAATGTTTTAAGGAATGAACTAGAGCCAGAGAGCTTATATCCAATAGAATTAATAACTATCTATAGCAAAATTCCTTTCAAGAGTATTCCATAGCTAGTAAGAGAAAATAGAATTCACTCTAAATAAAATGTTTAATCAAGTTAGTTGTTAGAAAGAAGGATGCCTGCATTACACTCCTGATGGCAAGAGTAGATGATGTGCTTGTAATCATTACCTAGGTTCTGTAGTAAGTACTGAGGTCAACTCAACATTACAATCATCTGCAGTTGGGGTCAGTTGGACCTCCTATTATGGCTAGAGAAATTTTTAAAACACTGAATTGCACATATGTGTTATTTGGAAGCAATAAAAACTAACCCTCACAATCTTAATTTAAAAAGTTAAAAATAAGTATTTAAAGGATATTGGAGCTTATATTATCAGGGGGAATTTGAGGAACAAACTAGAATACCGCATGGTCTGAACAGCTAGGTAGTAAAAATCAGAGCAAATATGTGATAGAGCAAGAAAAGGTAGATTTGTGTGTTACTGCTACTAATGACCATGGATCTGACTCTAACTATGCTCAAGTGTTGTGCCACATCTTTAACATTAAAAATCTCCCTGACTTGCAAAAGGACAAAAAGATGGAGGATCTGGCTTGTGCAAAAGTGGAAGGTGGCTACTTCCTCCCAATCAGACATCAAGGAAGAACTGGATGTTAATGAGAAGCGGGTGTTGGCTACTAAACAGCCAAAAAGAGAAATATGCCCACTACAGAGGTTAGTGATCACATCGTGGTATCCATCAAAGAAATTGTCTCCTCCCCTCAAACCTAAAGTTGAGATGGAAAAAGTCAGGAAATTAATTACAGTTGCCAAATGGTTTTGCCGAAAAGATCCCTACCATGTTTGTAAAGCAATAGTTTAACACCTTAGCAACGTATTATGTTTTCTTCCTCGAATTGATGGCAACATCAAAGATATGAATGTTAAATGTATGCAAGGAGGATTTTTTATAAAAATGTTGGATCCCAAGCCTCAGCTAAGAATAACTTTCAAACCATTTGTGATCAATATCTAGCACACTGGCTACTTGTTGAATGGGATTGAGTCTCTCTTATCATTGAAGCTTAGAATCTTTAAAGAGCTTGCTAAAGGAAAGGAATAGGAAACACTTAGAGAGGCACAGAGGAGGGTTTGGATTTCCTGGGTATACGTGATGGAGTATGAGTGCCGACTGATCTCAGCTCTAGTCATTGCAGTATTGCATGCAGCAGGCTGGAGACAGGTATTTAACTTCATTTTCCATCCTGATCTTGCATCTATCAAACTGAAAGAAGTCAGAGCAGAAGGAAAAGAAAAGTACTTTTTAACTTCTTTTTCCTCCTTCTGAGCATTTTCATAGGATGCTTCATTAACTGAGTTCAGGAACTTTTATTTTGGAGAATTCTTCTGTGCTTCTCTAATGAAAGGAGATTAGAAGAGATCTCAGTAAAGAGCCAAAATATTTTTGTATATGAATAATACACAGGAGAAAACCATGGCAAATCACCTATCAAGGGAAATGCCTCAAAGATGTTCCAGAACACTCTAAGAGATTTATCTTTTGGTATTAATAATTTGGGGGAACATATTAATAGGATATAGAATCATCATCAAATTCTGAAATACATTTACCTTCCACTTTGTGATAGTGAAATAAAATTAACAAAATTTCAACATGCATGTTTTTGTAGGTCCCCAGTTACAAGAGTAAGACAAATACATGGAACACAGAACTTATGGTAAGAATGTCCGATAGGTTTAGGGGTATTGATATATATTCACATTAATGAGGGTAAGGAGGAAATGACTTTTGCCAGCCTGTAGACGTTTTATAACTTGGATAGCATGTCTCATGGTGATTTCTAGAATCCTTGCTAACTTTCATGCTAAATGTAAAAGATAGTTTGTGATATGATGTGCCTAGAGGTGCTAGTGAATTTGGTTGATGAGATTCCTTTTGGCAGAATTTAACAAACACAAGAAATTGGTTCCTTAAGATTTTAGGCAGTCTGAGGTTGGTATAAATTATTCCCTAGATAAGTGTTAATTATGTATGGAGAGAAATGTTAGGCTGTACTTTTATATTTCAGAATATCCTGGATTTATTTATTTTATTTCTTCCACCATAGGATACATTTCTATAAAACATACACCAAAATAATATTTTTTGACCTAGTATAAATATAGACAATCTATTTGTATATTTTCATCAATAAATGATAAGCCAGACTTAGTAACGATTATTGTTGAGAGTGAAGTTTCCTTAAGTAAAGAAATGACTTGCTCCATAGCTTAAAAATTAATCATTCTATACCTGTTTTGATAATTAAAAGAAAACAAGAGAAATAATTGAGCATTTTAATATTTTTAAAAATAAATATGATATAGATTGACTAAAAACTTTAAAACGTTTTCAAATGACAGTTCACAAAGATTTGCTATTCCTAAAGCAAAAGAGCCCTATAGATGTAAAAAAATCATGAGACTTTCATTTTTAGCCAAGCAGTCCAAAAATAAGAGAATAAGCCTAAAAAATAATAGGTTTGTAAAGCCCATCAGAGACAAAGAAATCTAAAGGAAAAGGAGTCCAAAAGTATAGAACCCTTTGTAGAAGAAAATAGAAACACAGCTACTCTTAAATTTGGAAGATTGTTGAAAGAGGAGGAATACACCATTGCTCCAGAAAGGAGAAACCAGCCAAACTTGTAATCAACATTTACTGAGCATATATGGGCTTGTGCGACACATGAAACTTTCCAGTCACAAAGCAAGTGTCCAGCTTCAACAACTCTTTCCCACAGGTCTTTACTCTGTGTATCTGTGTAATATTTCTTTAAAAGACTATTCACTACTTAAAGGAAAAATAATGGCAAAGTATTATAGTTTATAGTAATATGTGGTAGCAAAACATAAGACAGAAAGTACAAAGACAGGATGGATAATTGAAAACATACTGTTTTAAGCCTCTTACCAGTTTGAAAAGTAGTATCATATTTTTGAAGGTCTCTGAGATGAGGTTAAGTGAGCAGGGTGTTTATTTGGTATGCTCTGGGGATCCCCACCTGTGGAAGGGAAAGATATCTGTGATGCAGAACCCATTTGGGGTCCCATCTACCCAATAGGTGTTTTGGAGCTGCCATGGTACTTTAGATTTGTCCTGAGTTAGGTCAAAAGGGCCAGGACTTTTCCTCCCTATGATGAACAGTTGTTAGTTGTTGACTGACCCTGGAAGGAGAAATGACTTTGGAAAAGGCAGTTTTCTTTGGCTTAGGCAATTTCCAAAGAGGACTGACATCTGAGATCCTTTTCCAGCTGCATTTCTAACAGCTGGAGAAATAAGTATTTTATTCCTGAAAGGGGAACTGGTGATGCAATACAATATCCAATAAAGTATATGAGTATGTTTGTATGTACATGCAGAGAGTGATGGAACTATATACACGGAAGTCTTAGTATTGGTCACCTCAGTAGGTTAGAATTGGGCTGTATAGGTGGGAATATTAATTTTATTTCTAATATCTTTCTATTATTTCATATTTTACAAATTAAACTTCTAATAATATTCATTAAAAATTGAACTGGCATTTGAATTTCAGCATTCCTTTTCATTTGATGCTAATCATCATCATACCAATCAGAATTTAAAGGGAAATTATATTTCTTCAGCAAGTTTATTGAATTTGAAAGATTTTCTTATCTATATTCAGTGCATCAGATTTCCTTCTCATTTTTGAAGCTGTGTGTGGGA
>JAQZBX010059434.1:0-17521 GCA_029593785.1 Cabassous unicinctus | reverse complement strand
AAAAAAAAAAAAAAGTGTTCATCAATTTTAGCAAATGTACCACACTAATGAAGGTCGTTGTTGATGTGGGAAAGTGTGGGAAGGGGAGGGAGTGGGGCATATGGAAATCCCCTATATACTTTATGTAACATTTATGTAATCTAAAGTGTCTTTAAAAATAAAAATTAAAAATTAAAAAAAATGTAAAAAAAAAGAAGAAATGATTGAATAAGAATATAACCATTTTGCAGCCCCTAATAAATTAATGGAATTAAAAAAAGAAAAAAAAGCAGCAGCAGCTACCTTTTGACTTCTTTTTAAAGACTCCTTGCAGTTGGTCACCCCTTTTTTAGAACAGTGCAGTCCAATTTACTGGACACACTTGGATTCGGATGTTCCTTTCTATGACTCCATTTCATGTTTTTTTTTTTCACACGCTATGAAAATGCTTTAACGGTGGCATCTGTACAGCACTGCATTTCATGTTGTATGTATGTCCCTGCAGCACTTTTCATATACGATTTTAATGATCTATTTACATATCTCCACATTAGACTGTAAGCTCCTTGAGAGCAGGGATTTGCCTTGAGCCTGGCTCCTAATAAGCATTGAAAATATATTCTCTTTTTTTTTTTTTTAAAGATTTATTTATTTATTTATTTATCCCCCCCTTGCTGCTTGTGTTTTACTGTGTCCATTCGCTGTGTGTTTCTTCCATGTCTGCTTATCTTCCCCTTGCTGTGAGGTCCTGCTGCATCAGCCCACCGCGCTGTGCGGGCCGGCCTGCCCTCACAAGGAGGCCCCGGGAAGCGAACCCGGGGCCTCCCATATGGTAAACGGGAGCTCTATCCATTGAGCCACACCCGCTTCCCAAAAATATATTCTTTAAATCCATTAGTAACTATATCAAATTAGCACATTTATTACATGTTAGTCTCCTCAGTGCCTGATGTAGGGGTAAGGATGGAGCATGAGTTTTGGGCTCAGGCTAGTCACAGCGTTACTTTGACATTTCACTTCATTCCATTAAATCTCATTCCATCGTCCGTAAGATGGGAACAATAATAGCACCTGACTTATTTCATAGGGTGATTTCAGGATCAAATGAGCTAATAGTTGTGAAAATGCTTAATTGTTTATAATAATTATATTTATTTAAAATCCTAGTTTTCTCGAAAGTTGGGAGATACCCTGGTCTTGATGTCAGCACATGGACATATCATCATGCACAATTGCTGTCCTGTTCCCACATTCTAGGGTATCACTCAAGCTCTCCCTCTCTGGCCTATCTCTTACCCTTTAAAAATACTTACAAATTTTAAATAAAAACTTAAATTTTATAAAGTTTAGAAGTATTTAAAATATTCCTGCATTTTGCTGAGAACTCCAGTGGCATTACTAATATCAGCGTAATTCTTACAGTTCTTGAGATGTCTCCAAAAAGAGGGGACCTATAATATAAGGTTATTTCTGGGGTGGTAGTAATAATGATGAGTCCCTTGTTTAAGTATCGCTTCGAGGGCTGGCATTTCAGCGCTCACCATTGGGCTGAGCCCTTTCTGTATCTAGAAGTTCATCCACGTTTCCATTTTTGGTTTGTCCTGTTGCCATCCCCTGCTTCCTACCTACATGAGCCATCACTCATTTCATGAACCCTTTTAACCTTAACATGGTAAGGAGTGTGTTTAATTTGTGATAAACAATAACACGTCGTAAAAGATCATGCTGATCTGTAATTTAGTACTATAAAGAATTTGGTGTTGTGCAGCTCACATGTTTACACACTCAGTGCCCTATTTTCCCATAAGAAAACTGACGTTTAAGTGGGCCTCACCATGGTGTTTTAAGGTTACCTTATTACAGAGCTCCTTGGTTTCTGACTTCTGTGCTTAAATTTTTTTTTTTTACACTTTGAATTGATTTATTCTTTATTAATATGTATCAATAAAATTGATTTGTTAAAAAAAAGTGAAACATGTATAAACACACACAAATATAGCTTTCTTGGGTACTCAGATTCTTAACAAGTATCATTCAAATTGTTTTTCTCTTTTATAAGGGTAAAAGGATGAAATTTTCTTTGCTTAATAAAGAGGAAATGGGCAGCAGCCTCCCATTCTCCCTCCTTAGATGATCTCCTTGTTAACATAATAAGTCCAACAGGAAAACTGAACTTATGATTTTTCACTACAATGTCTTGGGCCATCTAATCCTTGGAACTGTGAAGACATACTTCTAAAATTAATTCTGGGGTCACTTACGGAGTATCTTAGTTTACAAGGGCTTCTGTGACCAATAACAAATACTGGTGGATTTAAACAATGACAATTTATTGTCTCATGACTTTGAAGTCTAGAAACTCATCAGTGTATCCACATGCCCTGCTTTCTCCCAGAATCTGTAGTGTTCTGGTGCTAGCTTGCCAGCAATCCTTGGGGTTCTTTGGCTTGTAGATGCATCTCTGCATTCATCACATGGAAATCTCTCTCCTTCTCTGGCTTCTCTGGCTTCTCTAGTTTCCAATTTTTGCTTATAAGGACTTCAATCTTATTAGATTAAGGCCCAACCTCATGCAGTTTGGCCTCTCCTTAACTAATACCATATTCAAATATCCTATTTACATATGGGTTCACAACCACAGTACCTGGGATTAGAACTTAAACATCTCTTTTTGGGGGGATTAGATTAAATTCCCAGCACTGAGTATACAGGGAACAATCACAAAGTGCAATCATTTATAAATTTTTTAAAATAACATTATGGGAAGTGGATGTGGCTCAAGCAGTTGGGTGCCTGCCTACCACATGGGAGGTCCCAGGTTTGGTTCCCCATGCTTCCTAAAGAAGACAAGCTGGTGGGAAACAGATATGGCTCAAGCGATTGGGCTCCCGTCTACCATATTGGAGATCCAGGGTTAGTTTCCCAGGGCCTTCTGGGGAAAGACAAGCTGGCTCGCATGGCAAGCTGGCCTGATCGGAGAGCTGGCCCACACGGAGTGCTGGCCGGCACGGAATGCTGGCCCATGCAGGAGTGCTGGCACAGCAAGATGACACAACAAAAAGAGACACAGAGAAGACACAATAAGAGACACAGCAAACCAGGGAGCTGAGGTGGTGCAAGAGATTGTGTGCCTCTCTCCCACTCTGGAAGGTCCCAGGATCGGTTCCCGGTGCTGCCTAAACAGAAGACAAGCAGACACAGAAGAGCAGACAGTGCGTGCAAAAACAACGGGGGGTGGGGAAAAAAAAAAGAAGACAAGCTGGTGCAGTGGGCTGGCACCACAAGCTGACGCAACCAGATTATGCAACCAGATGATAACAACAAGGAGACACAATGAGCAGACACAACAAGAGACAACAAGCAGGGAGCAGATGTGGCTCAAGCGATTGGGCACCTCCCTCCCACATGGAAGTTTCTAGGTTCAGTTCCCAGTGCCTCCTAAAAATAAGAAGATGAGCAGACAGAGAGTACAGAACGAACAGACACAGCAAGCCCAAAACAATGATGGGGGTGGGGTGGGGTGGGGTGAGGAATAAATAAAATAAATCTTTAAAATTAAATAAATAACATTACAATGATGGTACATTTTTCTCTATTGATTCCAGCTAAGGACTTTCAGTCCAGTAGTAAATATGATCAAATGTTGTTAAATGTTTATATTGCCATCCTTCTGTAAATACTGATTTTTTTCCCCTGTCATTTAGCACTGTGCTGTTTCTGTCTGTCTTAATGCTGGCATTAATTTCATGGGCCCTTTTTCTCCAATAGTGCAGGCTTTGAAAACTACTTTTGTTAAGTTATTGATGCAATTTGATATTTTTTGCAATCTCTATTTAAACAAAATTACATCGTTTCATCATCTTTTCTAAATTCATCTCCATTAAAACTTACCTTAAGTTACCAGTTGCTTTTGCCACCATTAGCTATACTATGTGTTGTATGTTTAATTTACTTTCACAGTAAACTTCTATGTAGTGGGAAAAAAAAAACAACTATCCAGGAGACAAATATTTCCTTTTGGGGGACATCTGACTCTTTTTGCCACTCCTTACCCTTTTCCACCTCAACCCTACACACTTCTTTTTTTTTTAAGATTTATTTTTATTTATTTATTTATCCCTCCCTTGCTGCTTGTGCTTGCTGTATCCATTTGCTGCGTGTTTTTCTGTGTCTGTTTGTCTCCCTTTGTTGTGTCATCTTGTTGCGCCAGCTCACCGCACCACATGGGCCGGCTTGCCTTTACCAGGAGGCCCTGGGAATCGAACCCAGGGCCTCCCATATGTTAATCGGGAGCCCAACCAATTGAGCCACATCTCCTTCCCCCTACACACTTCTTGGAAGCACCACGTGCTCTGCAGAAACCACAAGGGCATGGATATTGACTAGGGGACAGAAGGGGAGCCACCGGTGTGGATGGATGGTTGCCATAGACGCCTTTCAGTGTTCTGGGCTCTTTGGGTTGGAAGCCTGGGGAGAGCAAGCCTGTCCAACAAATCTGAAGGCCCCTTTTAAAATCTACAACTCATGCTCTTGGTTAGGACTATCCTGCCTCCAGGGAAGTGGTCATTCCAGGTGGCCAAATCATGAACATTTTATTGACTTTTGACACCCACATAGGGACATCTCAAAATAGTCCTGCACTGAGTCATTGGATGTGTCTTTGAAATAGGTCTGACAAATAAATTCGTGGTTCAAAATGCTATTTTGGCCTTTATGGGTGGAGCTTCTCTACCATTGTCAGCCTTCAGCTGACCAGACATCCCAGAGATGGGAGACTTTGGTCACAGGCATTGTTACAAATAAGGCTCCCCTGGAACTCCTGCATGAACCTAAATAACCAGGAGGTCCTCTAAGAGGAGTCTGGTATTTTTTCATTTTGTCATAAATCTGACAACATTTTCTTTTTATGTACATGCAACCCTCTCTTTTGATTTCTAAAGGCTTTACATCTAAACTTAAATCCTAGCTAATGTAACTTCTTACCTCATTTCCATAGCATATGAATCCTTGACCAGTTTGTGTCGTATTTGCAAAGTTAATATTCCAGGTTAGGAAGTCAGTGTTTTTACGATCTGAAGGAGGGACTGTAGATGAACTAAATATTCAGCTTATAGTCACAGATTTTTCTCCCTGATCTGCGGCCATTTGATCAACTCCACTCTTTCCTGGGTCCTTACTACTGTTTCATTCTGCACTTCAACACTGAACAGTTCTTAGCCGATTTCCAGGCTAATCATTACGTTAGTCAGTCTGGGCCTTGCCTATTATGAGAGAACTTCGACTGGAAGAGACCTTAGCAGTCAAGTGCTCACACTGGTTAGTGGAGGAGCTGAACTGAGAATCTACGGAGGGAGTACAGCTATGTGGTTAAGGGCTTGCTAGCCTTCTTGGGATCAAATCTCGGCTCTGCGTGACTTGAGTCAGTCACTTAACCTGTAAAATGGTCATAATAAAAGCACCCTTACCTAATAGGGTTGTTGTCAGGATTTAATGAGTTCACACATGCAAAGCATCTTGAACAGAGTCTGGCACACAGTAGGCTCTTTATAAATGTGCAGAGGTAGGAGTGGCCTGTCTCCTGCAACCTTGTTCAGGATTTTTTTTTTCATACATCATGACATTTCCATGGCCAGTGCAAAGCAGACAGAATTGGGGAAAAGCTGTGATCTGTGGCTGGAGCTCTCCCAGAGCAGGCGGCAGTTCCTTTAAAACTGCAAAGGAGGTCGTCCTGTTGTGCTCAGTTGGGGTCAGAACATAGCTGGAGTATCACGTCCACTTCTGGGCAGCTCATTTACAGTCTGGAGTACAGCCAGAGGTAGTTGATGGAGCAGTGCGCAGTCCAGTAATCATGTCATATGAATTTGCTCACAAACATCTGTTGAGCCCCTAGAGCAGAGCACTGAGTTACATGCCTGGGGTGGGGCTGGGTGGAGTGGGCTGCAAATATGCTTTAGAAATAGTTTCTTCTCCCTAGGAGCTAAAAAGTAAGATATGTGGATTCTATTCAATTTAACAAACATTTATGAGTGTGTTATGTTGAGGACCCTGTTAGGTGGTATTGCCTCTATGGCCCGGTGGAAACAACCCTGAACTGAGTCTCAAAAGAGCTGGGTTCTGGGAGGTGGATGTGGCTCAAGTGATTGAGCTCCCATCTACCATATGGGAAGTCCAGGTTTCGATTTCCGGGGCCTCCTAGTGAAAACCAAGCTGGGCTGTGCGGCGAGCTGGCCCGTGCGGCGAGCTGGCCCAAGCGGAGTGCTGGCCCACGCAGGAGAGCTGGCCTGCGCAGGAGTGCTGGCCCGCATGGAGAGCTGGCTCAGCAAGATGATGCAACAAAAAGAGACACAGCAGACCAGGGAGCTGAGGTGGTGCAAGAGATTGAGCGCCTCTCTCTCACTCCGGAAGGTGCCAGGATTGGTTCCCAGTGCTGCCTAAAGAGAAGACAAGCAGACACAGAAGAACACAGAGTAGACAGCAAGTGCAAAAAAGATGGGGGTGTGGGGTGGGGAAGAAATAAGTAAATAAATCTTTAACAACAAAAAAAAGAGACCTGGGTTCTAGCCTTACCCCTGTCCTCAGTGAGATGTGTGACTGTGGGTAAGTTACTCTGTGCCTCGGTTTTCTCACAACTAAAACAGAAGTTAGGGTACCTGCTCTATTAAAAGAGCAAATTCTAGGGCCCCTGACCCACTGAATTAGAATCTCCATGGAAGCAGCCTGGGAAGCATTTCTGCATCAGGTCAGTTGAGAAAAACTACCTTTTAGGGCAGTATTCTCCAGATATGGGCCTCAGACTGTCTACATCAGCATCTCAGAGGAACTTCCCTAAAAGGAGGATTCCAGGGCCCACCCCTGACTTGCTTAGATGGGGCCTGGGCATCTATATTTAAGCTGATCCCTGTTGATTCTTTGTACCCTTCAAATTTGATGACCTATATTGTAGGATTTTTGAGAGGCTTAAATGAGAATGAATGTGCATACTTTGTTAAGCATATATGAGGGATGATTTAGCAAAGGGGACCTTTTACTTTGGGAGGAGGTTATAACAACCACTTCTGAAAGTTGAAAGGTTGTGTATTTGAATCCTCAGGGCTGCAAAGGTAGGTTTCAGGGAGAGCAATTTATTGCAGGAACCCATAGGATAGCTGGGGAGTTGCCTTATTAGCTGTGTGCTCCTCAGACCTGGAGAATTAAATAGTGGTTTAAAATGACACAAGGGGCTTGCAACCCCAAAGTTACCCTCCTTCTGGGGGTTCTACTAGGATGTTGATGTCCCCAAAGCGAGGCTTTGAATGAGTCAAATTGCTACCAGCCAATATGGAGCACTCTGTTGGGTAGACTTTTTATGAGTCCCTTTTCTTTGGCCTCCTGTGTGCCCCACCCATATGTGGTTAATTTCAGTATTTGGTCTAATCTCCGTGCAATCAAATGTGGTTAGAGTAGCAGAATTGGTCTTGCTCAAGATATATGGCATAAGCCATAACAATTTGGGGAGCTGCTTTCTTCAGAAAAGTAAGGAGGGAAAATCTTAAAAAGTAAGCATTTCGAGGCATCGTGGTTTGTCCAATATAGGTTTCCATGAGAAAGAGAGAGTAAACAAATGGAATATGGCTCTAAAATTTGATAATACTGTACTTACCTGGCAAGGGAGATAGCATGATCACGAAGGTGGTTTTCCCAGGGCGAGGCTTATCCATTGCACTCTGGATGTGCTGACCCTGCGATTTCCCCAAGCGTGGGAAAATTGATTGCATAATTTGTGGTAATGGGGGACTGTGTTTGCACTCTCTCCTGATTTAAAAAAAATGATAATACATATCCTTTTGTGAAACCAATGGATTTCTTCCCCAGAGCACATGGACAGAGACACACACAATTTTACATATATTTTTGGGTGGGCATGGACCTTATAAGGCCCATCCATGGATTCCTAGGTTGAGAAATTCTGCTCTTCTGGGCCTCAAAAGTGCAGAACTGTCCTAAGGGGGTAGAAGTGATGGAGAAGCAGATTTATATTCCATGTATAGAAGCATCTTCTAATATTTCAACTATCCAATAATGGATGGTCCATCTTGAGGTAGTGAACTCCCCATCACAGGAAGCATTCAAGCAGGGGTTGGATGAACACTTTGTACATATGTTCATTCATTTATTCACTAGTTCATTCATTCTATCTTACATACACACACACACATACCCATTCAAGAACTCCAGTGAGTGTATAAGAGTAGAAAAATGGCATTCAAAAGTAGACAAATAAGAAACAGTCTCTGTTCTCAAGGTGCCATGGTTTGGTAAGGGAAACAGACATTGATGGTCACAGTGCGCAGTGACAGGTGATGAAAGAGCCAATGTGTAAAGGATTTAGAAGGCCAGAGGAGAGAAGTAAGCAAACATGTGGTAGAGTCCTGCATGGGGCCTGAGGTTGACCAGATAATTCCCAAGTCCTTTCACAACTCTGGTACCCTGGGGACAATGGGTGGCTTGATTTCTAAAGGGTTTATAGCTGATATTAAATCCTAGCTAATGTTGTAACTTCTCACCTCATTTCTATAGCATGTGAATCCTTGACCAGTTTGTGTTATATTTGCAAAGTTAACATTCCAGGTTAGGAAGTCAAGGCCACTTCAAACAGATGTTCAATATATGTAACGATGTACTTGCTATGCAAGCATATCTCTAGGACAAGTCTTCTAGTCCCTGCCGCCCCCCACCACCACCTCTGCTCCAACCAAATGGCCCCCTCTTTCTCAGTCTACCCTATATGGAAATTCTGGAACTGCCACGGAGCCCATGGTTCTATATTTCTCCAAGTTATCAAATCACAGGACTGAGCCCTTCCCAGAGATTGTCATTAGAATGGAGCATCTGAGAATGGAAAGCCACAGGCCGCCAGTGAGAATGTGCTGGTGAGGATGAGGAAGGGTGCGAGAGGTGCGTGGAGCAGCTGTCGGACCTCCAGCCACCTCTCCATGAGCGTTCCAACAACTTTGAGGTTTGAAAGCATTGCCTTTCCCTCCTGCTTTTCCTTTTGCTTTGCCTGGCTCCACAGACAGTACACCAGCCCTCTCTCTCTCCTACCAAGGTCACCACTCAGCGGGCTTTGATAAATGTCATCTTTTTTCGAAACTCGCCTTGGAAAAAGGCAATTTGACTGCAGTGAGGCAGAACAGGGAGCTGAACGGCAGCCGCCCTTTATCGACCAGAGTCCAACCCAAGAACAAAATGAAGAGCAGAGTAGCACTGCCCTGGGCGCCTGGGGCTCCCCGGGCCTCTTCTCCCCAGGGATCTGTTGCGCTTTGCAGAAGCCTGCAGGGCCTGGGTTCCAGGGGTCCATGTCCCCTCCTCCCACTCTTCCTCTCCCCAGCTTTTTGTCTTCTGCTACTTGTTTCCTGGCTGGTAACTAAAGGTCCCTGAGAACCCCCACAGCTCTGGGGGCGGGAGCCCTCTCCACTGTGCAAGCAGTGGGCTGCTGATTAGTGTGGGGAATAAATAACAGCAAGCTAATTATCTCCCTGATTGCGACTTGCCTCACTAACAAGGCTGGGCTGGAGTGGTGATGCGGCAGTTGATACTATTCCAAGCGTGCTTCTGGGTTCAGGGAAATTTCCATGCCTTTCCAGTCTGGAGACACTTTCCCTTCCCAGATGCCCTAAAATTCTAAGTGGAGATGTTCCCACTCCTGCTTCACCTTGGAATAGAGAGACTCTCCCCAGACAGTCAGACTGTTTGTGTCAGTCCCTAGAGGATGATGGGAGCTGAGTTCTCGGAGAAGCAGAGAAAGTCTCCGGGTTAGCCAAGGGCACTGAGAGATGGGTCCTTGGAGACCACGCACTCCAGCACTTAGTATCCTAATTACATCTGCTACTCCAACTCCTTAAATGGAGTGCTTCCCATTAGACCTGCAAGCAGTGAAGAAAAGTGCAAAGAGCCCTGGTCTGGGAGTGGAGGGCTCTGGGCTCTAGCCCTACCCCCGCCTAACGCTGTGACCTGGGACATGCCTCTTAACTACTCCCTCCATTCCCTCTCCGTGAAACTAAGGAGTTAGGCCTGCACACAGCTCTAGAAATGTGCTTCTGACTCTAACTCTGAAATTCAGACTGAGATGTTTCTTCGAGTCCCAGGCTAGGAAACTTCCTATGCCTCTTGTGTCCTCATCTCCAGGCTGAGGTTTTCCTTTTCCCCATATTATTGCCTTGTTCCTTGTCCACCCTCCCACTTTGCCTGACTTCTCTAACTGATGTCTCTAACTCTCTCCATCTTGAAAACGTGTCTTGCCTGGAGGGGGACGGACGAAGAGCATCCTCTTCAGGAAGATTTCCGTTCCTAGCAGCCTGGACTGTGTTGACTTGCTGAACCACTCACTAGCTATGAGCTGAGGAAAAGGCAGGATGTGGAAGTAACCAGTAACTGCCGCTGGCCTACTCTGGGTGAAGGAAGAAGTCTAATTTGCCTCCCAGGCACTTTGGCCCCTCTCCGGACTACTGGCTCTGTCACCACCTTCACACCAAACCCAGTGTCTACTCGTAGGAAGTTGAAGGGCTCTTCCCCTTTTCTTGCTAGGGAAATCCATCTCTACAGGGTGGGTAAGTCTCCCTCTGCTGGAGTTCGGGCGTTAGACAAACCAGATGTTTTCATCTAACCAAGATGAATCCATGAAAGAGTAAACCTAGGTAACTGTCCCCTTAGGAAAGGGGAAGGGAGAAAAGATGGGGATAGTATCCTTGGACTAAGGAGAAAAATGTCGCTTTTGGACTAGAGAAAGGTTCTGAAAGACAGGGTTACAGCCCCACTGAGGTCACAATGTCCGTGCTACTGGTGGGATCTGATGGAAAGAGCCCTCAGGGAGTGATCAGAGGGTCACTTCTAAAGGGCAAATTTGGGCAACCTATTTACTTTCTGTAGTAGTTGGGATGAGCTAGCTGATGTGGCTAATGGCCCCCAAATCTCAGTAGGTTATCACGATAGACACCTACATCTCACGAACATAACAGTTTAATGCAGGTGTTTAGTTGCCAGCATCCCACATGGTGATGCAGGGACCCAGCACTGTAATCTGGTGGCACTGCTAACTGGGAAGGGTCTTGGTGTCCTCTGCTGGACCCTCTGTCTTCAGTCAGCAGAAGGGAGAAGAGGCAGGGGGCATGCAGGGCCAGGTCTAGAAGTGGCTTTCATCACTTCTCCCCACATTCCACTGACCAAAACTCAGTCGTGTGACCACACCTGACTGCAAGAGAGGCTGGGAAGTGAAGGCAGCTATGAACCAGGAGGTGAAAGGAAGTGGTTTGGTGAACAAGTAGTCCATCTCCAATGCACATTCTTTGAAATTTTGTTTCTGAATTTATTAGTAGGACAAAGGGCCTCTACTTTGTCATCCCCACAGAGCTATCATGAATATAAAATAGGAAAACAGATTATGAGAAAGCAAATGTAAAATAAATATACACACACTCACATATCATAATTTGTTTCTCAGATTAATCTAGAAATAACATCGTAACAGTACTGGTTCTGTCGGAAACATTAAAGTGCTCTGTTATTGGAACAAATAACTTTGGGTTATATAACAAGTATCTGAATAACTGTGGAATTGATTCCAATGTGTGAGAAGACCAAACTCTTTAATAAATCCAATTCCTTAAAAAATTAGAGTTTGTGCCCTTCCTTTTCCCCATCACTTTGATCAGGATGGACGATTCAGCTAGCTAGCTGGCATGGACAGCAGGATTGGGGTCAAGAGTTGGTTGGTCCAACCAGCATGTTTGGTGAGGCTGGGGCAGAGGACATGGCCAGGGTAGTTAGGAGATCAGTTACAAGCTGAGGGACTGAATAAATGGATAATATATTGAAGATAATTGGAGCCATATTTCTCATGGTTGATGTCTTAGTTTGCTACAGGGCTGCCAATGCAAAGCACTAGAAATGGGTTGACTTTTATAATGGGAATTTTATTTAGGGTAAAAGCTTATAGTTCCAAGATCATGAAATGTCCAAATCAGTCATCAGCAGAGATGTTTTCTCATACAAGTCAGCTACTGATGATCCTGGGGTCCTACCATGGGGTAAAGCAAGATGACTGCAGATCTCTGCCCAGGTCCCTGCTTTCCCTTCCAGAATCTACTGTTTCCCAGCTCAGCTGTGGGCAACCAGGCATAGGGCTTGTTTCTTTCTGGGCCTCCCCTCTCAGTCTTGGCTGCTCCACTTTATTCCTGAGTTTAGCTATGGGCTACCAGGCATATGGCTTATTCCTTCAGCCTTGAGCTGCTCCATGGGCCCAGCCTCTTGGAGGCTTCATGCTTAAGCTTTGGCTGCTAGTGGTCCTTGAGTCCTCTCTCATATGGCAGGATAAAAAATGGCAGCTTCCTTTCTTTATGTGTCTCTCTGTGTGTCTCTGTTTATATAAAGTTCCAACAAGAGGGTAGAGACTCAACTTGAGTCACGCCTCACTGACATAGTCCAATCAAAAGGGTCTCACACCCACAGGAATGGATTAGTTAAAAAAAACAATCTTTTCTTTTGGGGATTCATAAAAGAACTTCAAACTGTCACAGTTAGTGAAGGGAGTTATATATATGGAAAGGGAAAAGACTGGAATAAACCCTGAAGTATTAGATTAGAATTGGATTTATTAGTTTGAAGTCATGTCAGATAGATAAATAGAGATAGGTAGATGTAGATGTGTGTGTGTGTAATTTTCTAGTTCTGCTGAGAAGTCCTAGAAGCAATGAGATCCCAATAGCAGTGAGCACATCAACCACCCAGACCTTGGCTTCTAAATACCATTCTCCATTAAAAACAACCAGGAGTATTTGTGGTGGGGAGGGGCAGAGAGAGACAGAGAGAGAGAGAGAGAGAGAGAGAGAGAGAGAGAACAATTGGGTGGTGAGAGGTACACAGGAGTTCTTGAACTACTCCAACTTTTCTGTAACTTTGAAATTTTTTCAGAATAAAAAGTTAATAAAGAGTATAGAATGTGTAGCATCTCTGAATTTAGACAGGAGAGACACTTGGTGAGAATTAGAAGTTAAGGAGAGGTGAGAAACAGTAAAGTGTCATAGAAAGGGAACAGGATTCAGGATAAATAACCAAGATTGGGTCTGATCTTGTCCCCTATCAGCCGGGTTATCTAGAGGAAGATACTTCATCTCTCTGAGCCTCAGATAATTGTACTAATTTCACAAGAGTGCCATGTGGCTTAAATAATAATATATGTGAGAGTGCTTTGAACATTATAAAACATTATACCAAATATAAATCATTAGTAGCATCTTCTTTTTCCCCGAAAACCACACCGAATGAATGCAAAACTGTTCCTTCAGTCCTGATGTCTCTTTTAGTTCTTCCGCCAGCTACCATCTCAACTCTGTTATTCTCAGAGAAATCACTTGCCTGATGGCCTGGGAACTGAGGTGGTCTGGCACCTAGAAAGGGGACACAGTTGATGGTAAAGCCACCAGGGATTGTGCTGATGTGCGTGTGTGTGTATGTGTGTGCTCACATGTGCTTAGGCATGTGTGCACATCCTGGAAGCCTCGGCTTTAGATGCCTTCTTTGTGAGCAGAGAGTCCCTGTGGGGACTGATGCATACTGTTATAGATTCATAAACATCTGCTAGAGTGGCTTGGGTAGTCCCTTCTAGAAGGAACACCCCTTTGCATCACTCCTGACAAAAATACTTGTCTACACGGTGTTATGATGCAAACCATTCCCTGGCAACTTGGGAAGCAGGGTCCTAAGGCACCGCAGGTAAGCTGAGAGACAGCAGCATGTGGCAATAACAGTCATCATTACTGTTTGCATACTTTCCAAAGCCTTTTGCTGACATTCCCTCATGTGAGCCTTAGAGACACAGCAACCTGTGAGGCAAATCATGCTCTTTGCATTTTTTTTCCCTCACAAATCAGGAAACTAACAGTCAGAGCACATGGGACTTGCCCTAGTCCACAGGGGAAATAAATGGTGCAGATGGGACGTAAAGCCAGGACTTTAACAATGTCCGTCCACCCCATGGACCTTATTTATTTATTTATTTATTTATTTTTAAAGAAGCTTTATATTACATAATTGTTACATCAAAATATAGGGGATTAATATATATATATATATATATATATGGGGATTCGCATGTAACCTCCCTCCCTCTCCCCTTCATGGACCTTTTGTCACAGGAGATGGGTTGTCTTTGGTACCCTCTCTTCCCCTTTCTGGGTCCCCTTTGCTGCCTCCCTGTGCCCTTGGCTTCTCAAGGCTTTGCCCCCCAGATCTCTGGTCCCCTAAGAACCTTATGCTAGGGTTCCCTCTCCACACCGTCTGGCTAACCCCCACTGTTCCAGCTAGAACAACAGGGGTTCAGCGTCTTAGCCTCTGCTGCTTAAGGCCGTCACTCCCTGCTCTGGAGCCAAAGAGAGAAGAAAGTGAGGATGAAGCTGGCCCCATGAACCCGTTTATGTGCCCTCTCTGATGGCCAGTCCAGTTGCTATGGCGCCTTCTAGCCCACGTTGACCTTGTCTTTCCTCACAACACCAGCAGAAGGGACAATGCATACTTTCTTCTAATTCTCTGCCTCCCTGCAAATCCCGCTGGAGGAAGTTCCAGCAACACCATGTTATTATTAGGCTCCTTCTGTCCCAGGTAACTCTTGGACCCTGACTGACAGCTGGATCAACATCAGACAACCATCTCCTGCTGCACCTTGAGCCCGGTGGTGTCTGCTTGGCTGTTGGGTGGTAGCTGCTTCTGACCTGACGGAGATGCACCTGAGAAGGAGCTGGTGTGCTCTGACAGGCACCAGGCCTCGCGCTGTGCTGAGAGCCCTGAGGAGGAGGCTGCACTGCGGGTTGTCAGGGAGAGGGGGTTGGGGCATGCTGGATGGGTCAAGGGTGGCATGCTAGACCCTGCTCAGTGGCTTTTGGGACTCAGAGCTAAGGCCCTGTGGGGGCATGGAACCCAGACCACCTGGGAGTTGGGAGACCTGGTCTCTAACCAGCTGGGTGACCTTGGGCAGATCATTTCCCTTTGCTGGGACACAGTTTCCTCATCTGTAACATGAGGAATAAAATTTTAGGGCCCTACTGCCCTAACTTTGTGTCCTTCTGGTTAAATCAGTCTGCTGGGCGGGAACTAGGTCTAGAAGGAACTCCAGCCATCTGACTCCTGTGCTCTATTCACGGCTGAGGAGCTGGACCCAGCAATGGCTGCTGCTCTTTCCCTGAGCGGTGCTGGGTGGGGCTGGAGGGTGGAGGTAGGATGGAGGGGCCGCCCAGCAGGCCACTCACTGCTGGTGAGTGAAACCTCCATCAGTGGCCTGAGGACATGTGCCCGGGAAACCTCAGGGCTCCATTAGAGCTCAGTACAGAACAAACAGGAGAGGAACAGGGAGAACTAAATGAAGCATTTGACAGAGGCAGCCAGGCATATTAGGGCTTGGTTTCTTCCTCTGTAAAATGAGAAGCGCAGATCAGGATATTTTGGAGGTCTCTTCCAGGCTTGACATTTTATAACTCCAGTAAGAAGCCGGTTCATTAAATAACGCAGAGCTCCCCTATGACAATGGGATTCCTGGGGTCAGGTACTGTGGACAGTGCCCCACCTGCCCCAGGGGCTACCCAGCTGGGGGAAGGGGGAGGGAGAAAGAAAGTGAGAACTGTTGTCTCTTAGGGAGACCTTAGGGAGGCCTTCTTCCACTATCCATTCCCCAAGCAGGAGGATCCCCTGCAATCTCCCCACCCCGCAGAAACCTAACACGGCTGAGCCCCAGGGGCTGGAGAGAGGTGGGCCTGGGGCCAGAAGAAACAGCTGCCTTAGGTGTCGTCTTGCTGGGTGGAGAGGAGCTGGATATTGAAGGTCCCCTCTGAGACCAACGTAGGTAACCTGAGTCCCTTTCCTGCCCCTCTTAATCCCCTGAGAGAGAAGGCTCATGGGGTGCCCTGTAGGTCAGATCAGGGTCAGCCAAGAGCCCATGAGCCCATCTCCCCGGGCTCCAGGAGGGAAGGAGTTGAGCTTTTGTGTGTGAACGCAAAGGAGCTCAGCTAGTGTGCAGCCCCGGAGAGCAGCACAACCCAGAGCGCTGCTTCCCCCACAGACAGACGGGGTATTGATCCTGCTCGCTCGCCCCCTCCCTCTCTCCACTTCATGGCACAGCTAATGGCCTGGAAAAAACTGGCCAGCTGTTCCCCAGCTGTGACATAATGAGCTCAGGGACGATCAATGCCCGCTCCGGTCTCTAATTAGGCCGGGGAGCTGGCTGGGGTGAGAGCGTGGCCTGTTTCCTGAGGGTACCGCTTCCACTCCAGCCCCCAGCTGCTGTCTGCTGGCAGCCACCTGGGCCCACGCATCTGTGCCCCGTAGGAGCGGCCCTGAGAGGGTGTCCTGACTCAGAGCTCCTTCTCCAGCAGCAGAAGTAGGGACTCCATCACTATGATAGGTGGGGGTGGATAGGCTGGGGGGGGTGGGGGGGAATCCTGGTCTGCATGTGAAGCTCAGGGCCCCCAGCTTGCTGTCACACCACCTCTCTCTGCTTGGGCCTGTCACTCTGTCCAGTGGCCTTCAACCCTGACCCTCCAGCTCCCTACCCCTGAGGCTTGCCCAGGACCCTCCCCACCACTGGCCCTGGATGCCCAAGGCCGAGGGCTGCAAGGAAGAGGTTGGTAGCAAGCTTGGCTCCTAGCCCAGCCTCCCTCTGCTATTTATACCTTCAGTTCAGGGAGGGCTGGATCAGATTCTCAATGTACTCACTGCAGAGGAAGAAGTGAGGGTGGAGAGAGAGAGAAAAAAAGAAAGGTGTGTACAGAGGCAAAGGAACAGAGAAGCAGGGAGAACAGGGACCCATGCAAAGAGGCGCAGAGTCTCGGAGAGTCCTGACAACAGGAAACAGAAAGCAAATAAGAGAAAAATGAAAGGAAGGAAACTGAATGAGAGAGGCAGAAAAAGTGAGAAATGAGGCCATCAACGGAAGGAAGAGGAGACGGGACACTAGAACCGTGTTCGGTGGGGCCAGGCCCCATGTGCCAGATCAGATGCCCGTCAGGGAAGCTGAGGTGTGGCCAGAGGGAGTCCAAGGGCCTGGTGTGAAATGACAGGAATCAGGAGAGAATGCCTGAGGTCAAAAAGTAGGCAGGGGGTGCGGATGTGGCTCAAAAGGTTGGGCGTCCGTCTGCCATATGGAGGGACCTAGGTTCGATCCCCGGGACCTCCCGGTTAAATTGAAAAAAAAAAAAAAATTATATATAGAAGGCGCATGGGCTGCCAGGCTCTGTGTGCCGGTGAGCCGCCAGGCCCCGGGAGCCATGCAGCAAGATGATGACGTAAAAGGAGAGAGACAAGACGAGATGCCCTGAAAGCTCCAAAAACCAGGAGCTGAGGTGGCGCAGATGGCTAGAACACCTCTCTCCTACATCGGAGGTCTTCAGGATCGAATCCTGGTGAAGACTGGAGGAGGAGGAGGAGAAGAGATGAAACAGACACAGAGAATTGCCCAGCGAATGGACACAAAAACAGCAAATGGGGAAGGGGGTGTTTAAAATGGATCAAGTAAATAAATAAA
>JAQZBX010059433.1:0-17521 GCA_029593785.1 Cabassous unicinctus | reverse complement strand
CACGCATGTTCAGCATCACCTCCTGCACCTTATGCTGCTCAGTATCACCTCCTGCACCCCTGCACCTCATGCAGGCTCAGCATCTCTTCCTGCTTCCCTGCACCATATGCACTGCTCAGCCTCCAAGGTGTGTGTGGCCAGGCCCATCTGGACAATCCAGGCCTCTGGATGTTTCCCTAAACATTCTCTCAACCACTGATGACGACTCTGGCAGGTGGGAGGACCTGGGCCTCTGCTCAACCTGCAGATGAGGAGACCGAGGCTCACAGAGTCATTTATGAACCAATCTGTTAGTCAATTGCCTTGGATTGACTCGCAAACCCAAGCTCTGCTCTCAGTTAGTGCCACCCAATCACACTGTCCTTCCCCTCCTCAGAGGCCAGGACGATCTGTTTAGAAAATATCAATAGCAGTCAGGCAACCCGACAAAACGTTTGTGAGCATCGGATGGAGAAGGCAGGGAAAGTGGTGATGTTGCAGACGGTGGCAGAGCAGCTGTGGGCCGTCCCTGCTCAGCTGGGCCCTCACGTCGGGGACAGGGCTGGGGCCGGCAGGAAGGGCGGTGCCCCCACAACAGAAGCAGGCACCTAATCACACACACCCTGAGACAAAGCACAATCAGGCACCCACTCACGCCCCTTGGCCCCAGCCGTGCCCCTTCTCCCCTGGCCAACTTTTTTTCTTACAGCCAAAGCATCTCAGGATTCCCAAGGGGACAGGCACATCGTTTTAAGAATATAGGGCATGTCATTTGGAAAAGCTTATTCAATGTGATAACTTTATATTTAGATATGAAAAAATACCTGTTTTTTAATCATACAAACAGCACAGAGTACAGCTTGATATAGTTTTCTTGGCCAAGGGACACCAAAGAAGGTGTCAGGAATTTTCCTTCGGGATGGGAGGGATGGCAGAAGTGGGGGATCCTCAGAGCTCAAGGGGACTAGGCTACTGGGGTTTGCTCAAGGACAACGGAACTCAGAAGATACAAACGATGACTTCAAAAGAGTTAATTTTGAAAGCACCAAAGGGGGAAGCCTTCTCCCCACCCACCTTCCCCCAAATAGCCCTCTTCCTCCTACTTGCCTCTCCAGCCTGGCTTGGGCATATCCCAACCCTCGGCCTGGCCCTGGGCAGATGGTGGAGATTCAGGAAGGGCAGGTCCAAGGGGCTGGGACAGGAAGACTCTTGGACCATTGCTTTGGGTACCCCCATCTTCCAAGCCCTTCCTGCCCCGCAGGGCACCTGCTGCAGCTCATTTGAGGGGCACATCGCGCCGATGGCCATGGCCAGCTCCGAAAACACCTAACCATGCTTTCCTTCCCATCCCTACCTCCCCCCAAGTCAGAAGCTCTGATGGACGCAGGACATAAGATTTTTCAAAAGGCTCTTTCCTTGAGAGGCTAGTAAGCAGCCTTCTGCAGCCCCTCGAAGGTCACGCACATGTAATGGGGTTGACTGGGTCCATACAGGTTTACTGCTCCCACTATCTTGGCCACCAGCTACTGTTTTAGTCCAGCAAGCCTTGTACTATGTACCAGACACTCTGGATACAATTACCCTGCACCCACAAGGCTTTATTACCATCTGCAGAGAAGCAGATTGGTATTTGCCCAGGGTCACACAGTTAACCAATTGCAGTCAGTATGTGTATCCAGGTATGTTGCCCCCAAAGTTGGCTTGTGTCCATTTGTACCTGGCAGCCGCCATTGGCACCAGCTGGAAACCATTCCTTGGCCCCTGCTGCCACCTACCTGCCTTGCAGTGGCTTGGCTTTGCACAATTGCCCTGGACTGCCTGTGAGCCCCGGATGGGCTTGTCACTCGACTGAGCTCCCACCCATGCCTGCAAAGTCTGCAGTGATTCTGATGACCTAGATCCACCCCCCACCACCACTCTACAGCTCAAGGGCTTCTGGCATCTCCAAAAATCCCACAAAAACCTGTTTACTCTTTTTCTTGGTGAGATAACACTCCACGGTTCTCCACGTCTAAGCCTGGAAGCAAATGTTGTTTAACACAGGGATTCGCAGATGGAATCCATTGATGATATTTAGAAGGTGGCTTGTGGATGCCTTGAAATTTTAAGCAAAATGTTGTATGTAGGTGCCTGGATGTGTTTTTCTGGGGAAAGATTGCAAAGCTTTCATCAGATATGAAAATGGGGTTTGTGAACTCCGAGTGGTTAAGAGCCACGCACAGGCTGGACAGCTCAAGTGACGGTGAGATGCATGGCATCAAATTGTCCAGCTGAGGAGAGGGCTGAGACGACGTGGTGCCCTTCCCGGGCCTCCAGCCTGGACTTCAAGCTACCAGATTCCTGGGTTTGGGATCCTTCAACAGTTTGGTTTTATTAAGTTTTTCATGTCCTTCCGAATGACGTGGCCCAGCCAAGCTTGGACCCGTGCCTTTGGAAAACCACTAATGAAACATTAAATAGCTGGAGAGGCCTAGCTCCATGCCAGAGCCTTGGCCAGAAGGAGGCTGCTGTGCGGCCACAGGCCGGGGGCTGCTGGGTCCCCAGAAAATTTAATAGGTGGTGACAGGGCAAGTCCTGGTGACAACAACTCATTCCTGTTCACAGGGGCCCTAGGTTTTAGGCTACTCAGCCTGTGTGTCAGATACTCAGGCCCGGGCAGCAGGCCACTGCTCAGCTGAGTCCAAGCTCAGCACATTCCCCAGGCCACAGACCCTGTGAGGCCCGCCCGAGCCACTGGCTCAGCTGGATTGCCTTTCTGGCCCCCAACCACAGAAAGAGAAAAAAAAAAAACCCTCCCCTTCTTGGGCAGGCCTCTGTGTCCTCTGATTTGGGAAGGGATTAGGAACAGCTTTGCTAGTGACACACTCAGGAATGATCAGCCCCAATGGGACCCTTTCCCTCACCTCTTTCGGTTATTTCCCATCTCAGAAGGATTGGAGAACATGCGTGTGTCATGGCGACACACACAACTCGGCACAGGCAGGACCGCGAGGGAATAAGCCCATACCCTAAAAAGCATCCTATTTCCTAGAAATTCTATTTATTCAACCAGGGTGTTGGACCCAATGTCCAAGACTGTATAAAACGTACCATTCACATATACTTCCCACATCAGCTGACCCCCTTCAACTGGCCAGGACCATCCACTGCTGAAGTTCAGTGTCAGGGAGCAGACCATGGGGCTGGGCACCCAGATTCCAGCAAGGCAGACTGCTATCTACTCGCCATGTGATTTTGATAAATTAATCTCTCTGTGCCTCAATTTCCCCTTCTGAAAACTAGGGACCCCACTACCTGACCCCGGCTCGTAAGGATGAACTAAGATCATATAAGCCAGCACTTAGGACATTCTAAATGCTCAATAAGAGGCAGCTATTATTTATGAGTAACTGCTTGTGTAGCTCATATCTGTGCTGATTTAAATGCAAAACAGAAAGGAGAGAGGTCCCTGCTAGCTGCCTACTTTTTCTCAAGCCGTAGGGCTCAGGGCTGCACACAATGGTCCTACTTTGTAAGGAATACACGAGAAACCTCAGACACGAAGAAAGAAACCGCTCCAGCCCTGGAAACCTGCTGTCTCCTGGACAGTTCCAGCAGCACTGGCCCTCCAGGGGGGCAGAGGGACTCTGAGCTCGTTTCCCTTGTAACTACCGCCTCTGGCCACTAGGGGCGCACTGATTTCCTCTACCTCTCTCAAAGGCCATGGAAAAAACCCTTTCATCTTTCGGTCAACTTAAATAAGACTGGGAATTTTCATATGACAATTTTACTAGGAAGCAAAAAAAAAAAAAAAACAAACCACAACACGCACACTGAGTTAAGCAACTTTACAGAGTACAGAATTTGGATCCTAATTTAAAAAAGCCTAGCCCCAGACTGACTTTGCAGGTGTAGTTTATGTTATCCGGTCCAGTTATAAATTGGAAACCCAAATTCCAGTTTCTAACCTGGGACAGACTGGGTCGGGTCTACCTTCTGTGTTTCCTCTGGGGCTGGGCTCCAGCCACTGACCCTGAGAGCCTTGGGCAAGGAAGACGCTTCCTGTCAGAGTCCCCCATCTTCACCTCTCCATACCTTGGGGTCTTTCTCCTCAGCTCCAGCCACTTCCTCACACATCTCTGAGGACCCCGTTGTGTGGGTTCAGGGGGAAGGCTTTCCAGGACCCCAACCCTGGAAACACTTCCCATCGACAAAGACAAATACGTCTATCATTGCATGGAGGAGAGGAGACGGCCATTCTCTCCAGGCAGCAGGGGATCTGTGGAATTAACTAAAAGGTTTACACTTAAAGGTGGACTTAAGGACCTCTTCCCTTGGAAAAAATCAAGCCTCAAAGAATAGAGAAATTTTGATTTCATTAGTCACACAGATTTTTTTCAAGCCCAGACATTCCAAAGCCTGAATCAATCATGGCTGTGAGATAGGGGACCACCCCTGAGGCCACACCAAAGAGAGGGGAGTTGTGTCAGGAGTGGGAGGAGGAGCATACTGGATTGTACTGGCTCCTAGAGACCTACCCTCCGGTCTGCCCCACCTTGGGCTTGCCCTGGGACCCTTAGGCAAATTGTGTGGCTTCATTCGCAGCCTCCCTTTTCAGTCTAATTCAGATTCAGATACGAGGACATCACTCTAAAGGGTTGTTGAGATGACAGAATTTTAGATCTTATAACCTTACAGGCAAGAAAGCCAGAACCCAAAAAGTGTTTTGAGCCTGAGAGACCAAGGGGAACTAACATCTACTGAGCACCTGTGTTAGGCACTCGCTATACATCATTTAATCTTCCCACAACCCTGCCAAAGAATTGCTCGTGTCTCCCTTTACAGGCCAGAAAACTGAGGCTTCGAGAGGTTCAGTGGTTTGCTCAAACCATTCAGCCAGCAAGGGGTGGAGGCGAGATTTGAACCCAGAGCTGCCAGGCTCCAAAGCGCTTTCCACCCACCGCTTGCCCGAGGTCGCACAGCTGGCTAAGGGCAGAGCCAGGGAAAGAGAGGGTTACAGCAGTCAGAAGCCTTGCTCTAACCCACCACTGGATGTCCTGCCCTTGCCTGGAGTTGCAGATCTTGGAGGCCCAGGCTGGGTAGGGACAAGCCCATTGTGCAAATCTGGAGCCCAGAGTCACTCACACACTGACTAACCATCCACAGAGGCCTCCTGAGCCCAGGGTGCGTCTTCTGCTCATTTGTTAGCCTGTCTCTGCTGTGAGGCTCTCATCCGGGGTCTTGCCCCTCTTTGTGAGCCCAGATTTCTATGGAACATGAAGTTGCAGCCTTAGCTTCAGGCTACGAGGCAAAGGCAGTTACCTCCAGGAGCAGCTACCATGGTGGGGTCTGGCTGAGGGGCTTGCGCCTGTGTGGGGACTGGAAGTGGGGGGCAGAACTCTGACGTTATACTAGCACTAGAGGATGAGCCCTGATCAACAGTGTGCCAATGACACAGAGAGTTTCTTCAGCAAAATGGCTGAGGCCAGAAGGACATAAAGAAAAGTGCTCTTGTTTCCGTATGTCTGCTGGATGTGTCCATGAACACTCCACCAGCATGCCCCCTCCCTCCCAGGTAAGGCTCCTAGGTGGTCCCCGGCCAGCCGCCTGGGCACCTGCAGCATTTCTCCAGCCTGCGGGGGAAGGTGAGTCCCCCTGCACTTAAAACGATGCAAAGATATCTCTCAACAGGAGCCTCTTGGAGACATAAAGTCACCCAGAGATAAATCCCCTCTGAAGCAGAGAAAGGGAAAAGTAGCTGAGAGAGAAATGAAAAGCATGATCTGGGCATGTGTCCAGACACGGTGGTTTCTCAGAAATCCCACCATCACCCGATAGTTCCACCCAACGTGCTAGCAAATTGGATGCTTTCTCTTCCCACTGGCGGACAAGGTCCGTGTGAGGTGTCCCTGACAGGTGGAAAGCTGGCAGGGCCCCTGTGGCTTCCTGGAAGGTAGAGGCTATTTACCAGATTTTTCTCATGAGCATGTACATTTTTTTTTTTTTTTTAAGAAAAATTAGGTTACTGTGGATGCCGAGTGGCTAATTACCAGATGGAAATAGTTACGATGGTAACTGCAAATAGATTGTTCATCAGAAATAATCCACTTATTTATATTTCTTTCTCTCTCTTTTGTTTAACATCATGGAATAATTTATTATAGGTCAAAGTCTGGGGAAGATGTTGATTTTAAAATCAGAAGAATTCTGCAGCATATCTGATATAAATATCATCTGGCTTTCTTCACTTTAGAATTGGAAACCAGATAACACTGCTAGCGTACTAGAATTCTCAAATTCTGGGGAGATGATGGAACTCGGTGAAGTCTAGAGCTACACTGTCTAATAGAACATCGCCTGATATCTGTGCCGTTCAATATGGCACCCACCAAGCACCTGGAGAGGTGGCTGGTGCAACTGGGGAACTGAATCTTTAATTTGAGAGCTTGTTTGGAGGTTCTAGCAGGGGAGCGCAGCTACTCGTATACCCTTGACCGAAGAACGGTCCTCCTCTAGCGGGGAAGCGCTCTTCGACCGAGCGCGCAGCTTCAGGAGGGACACACATGGAGCGGTGAGGGAGGAAGGGGACACCCTCCTAGCCAGCCAGATCAGCCGAATCAACCCTGGCGATCAATGGGGTGACAGATGTCGCAGCCAGATCGCCCTCACATCCAGAATCTTTAATTTTATTACATTTTAATTAATTTACAATTAAATAGCCACATTGGTCTAGTGGCTAATGGAGAGCACGGGTCTAGGGACCATGGGGTTAAGTCTTCTCTATGCTGAAGAGCCCGGGATGAGTGTTTAAGGTTTCTCCATAAAAAGGGACTACTTCACATGGAAGTGGCTCTCAATTCTGGCTGCACGTTAGAATCACTTGGGTGGGGGCGGGGGGGGGGGCTTTTAAAAAATTATGTCAAAATTTGAGTCCCACCCAGTGTGAGCTGGCAAATGTTTAACGACTGGGTCTGGGTCAGGGGAGCCCTGATTTGTAGCAGCTGCCAATTTTCATGGTATAAATACCCTCCCAGGCTGATTTCAAGCTATCCATGAGACATCGATGAATGCAGTTGGGAAGAATCAAGTAGCAGCACTCGGTTATGTGGTATTCCTACCACACAGGCACAATAGGTACAGATAACCTCAGCACAGTAACCAGGAAAAAGTTGTAAAATAATCAAGAAGCGATGACTTTTGAGTATTTATTACATTTGTTTTTAATGTTATTTGATTGCAAATTTATATAATTTAATTTAAAATAATGGCCACGTTTAACAACCGATTTTTGCAAAATTCCTAGAGATTTAACAATTGGCTTTCCTGGGCCAGTAGGAACTGACTCCAGTTCCAGCACACCAGTGCCAACACCCACCCACCCCAACTCCCCAACTGATTCTACTGGAATCTTTAGGGGTGAGGCCTGGGCATTGGTGATCTTTAAAAGATCCCTAGTGATCCCTAATGTGCATCCAGCATTGAGAACCACTGACTTGTAGGCTGTCGTAAGGAGTTGGATAGCTCTCCTAGGGGCCACTGCGGCCACCGAAGGATTCTAAGAATTTTAAACCGAGAAGCAAGTTGCTTAGGACTGCATTTTAAAAAGGTAGTTCTAGTTACAGAGGGGCAGCCGGAGGGAGGCAGGGAGACTGGTCAAGGGGTTGTTGCAATTTTCCAGGTAAAAGAAGGCAGGGACTTAGCCAAGGGTCTGGAGGGAGAATGGTGGCGAGGGGCGGTGTGAGGGCAGCCACGGAGGACAGCACCACGGGGTGCAGGAGTGCCACAGGGACAGGGTGAGGGGCGCGGGAACGCATCTGTTTGCTGGTGGGGACTGAGAAGGTTTAGGAAGTTGCTTTTGGATAGCCTCAGTGTTTTTCCTCTCTGAAACAGGAGGTGAGATCCATTGCTGAGAGAAGGGGACTGCAGCTAACAGGATAGAAAACTCGGGGATGAAGGTTCTTGGTCCTCATCCTGGGGCACCTGGCCATGTGAGGCTTGGCAGGCAGGTTTTCCTATAAAATCTACAACATGGAGTTAGAGCAGATCCCTCTAAAATCTTTTCCAGCCTGGAGTGGAGGATTCCGTCACACTGGCATTTGCTCGTGTTTTCACTTTCGTAACTTCCTCACTGACTCCAATTACAACCTGTTAGTTGTCTAAAAACTCATTTGCTCTGGGAATCCAGACTGCATCTTCATAAGTCATCAGCCCATTGGAAGTGATCTCTTTCCTTGTGGAACCAACTCCTGCTGTCTCCTTCTTTTCCCATTTCACTCTACTTTCTCTCTCATTGTGTGGCTCCATATACCTGAAGCTGACCATTCCCCATCCTTGGCCAGGCAAGGTCAAACAGTGACTTCGAAAGCACAGTTAACCCTTTGGATAAATGCTCTTGCAGTAAGCTCCAGAGAAACAAAAAGTAACAAGATTTCGCTAAGATGAGGACTCTGCCTTGTTCAGATTGCAAAGGAATTCCTTGCAAGGCTTCTGGAACGCTTCCGCTACAGTTTGTCTGTGCCCTGCAATGCCCCTCATTGGCACTATATAATATGCCAGGTGAAGATTAAGTCTTTAAGAGGCTAGCACCCAGTTTTCAGATTGTCCATGTCTTTTTTCTCTAGCTTCCTTTACATTTCACTTTTACAGCTCAGATAAGGAAAAGTGCAGGGTTGTCTATCAAGAAACAGCACGCACACAGATGGAGGAAAGTGTTTCTGTGCGACTTGGAACTCAAGAGCCATGGATGGCAGAGATTAATTAATTATCTGGCTCTTGTTAGAAAGAAAGAAGGGTGAGGCCAGCGGGGTACTAGCACACCTCCTGGTATTGTCCCCAGTTTAACTAAAGCTCCGAATGGAGTCTAAGGCCAGTTCCAGGACCCAAAACTAAAACAGGAGAAGGAGGACTTGCAGAGAGCTCAGCACATGGCAAGGTGATCAGGGTCAGAAAGAATGACTTGCATAGAAAGGGAGGGATGCCCAATTGTGAGGCCTGGGGGAAGGACAGCAGGAATAAGATCTTAGGAAGGTCTTGAGATGATGCCAAACTCAGAGAATGACAGGGACCAGCGATTCCCTACTCTCAGGGCAAGAGAGGACAGAGCTCAGGGCTTGGCGGAACAGAACCCGGGATGCGTCAGAGGCAAGGGAACTTGGGCAGAGGGAAGGAAGTTTCTGGTGGCATTGCTGCTACCTTTTGTGGTGTGTCGTCGCCAGAGGTGAGAAAATGAGCTTGTCCGGAGGGTTTTCAAAATCAGAAAGATCCTTCCTTTGCTGGGGTTCAGATGAGGTCCACCTGGTCGGTGGCAATTTTATGACCTCGAAGGAGCTGGACCCAGGGGGCACGTGATTTCCCTGCTCATTAGCAACTTTGGCAGAAAGGGAAGCCAGGGGGTGAACCGCTAACAAATTAGATTTCCTGCTCATTAACAGCTCTTCCTAAATGATCAAAGGAAGAGGTTGAACCCGGTAGCTAAATTCAGGGCTGGGCTGCTCCGAAGCTGGTTGTCTTGCACCGGGTTCTCTAGGCAGGCCCCTGGGGCACAGGGTATTGAGCTATATTTTTGGTTCCTCCTGTTTTGACATGGTTTGAGTGTCTAGCTCTCCCCAGGAAGGCATGGGAAAAAGGCTCTTTTTCCCTGCCCTGGCTCTGATACAAAATCCTTTCTTATGATGAAGATTGCTATTAAACATTATCATTACAGATGAGAAAGTGAAAATTCCCAACGTATTCTGCTGTCTCATTGCTCCCTCCCCCCTTCTCTGTCTGGGAATTTATGCCTTCTATTTATAACTGCGTGGGTTTATTCCGGAGTCCCGGCTGACCCCCCCCTCCCCCAACCGGACATGAAGTCAACGAGAAAGAGCACATTCCTGCCACCCCCAAAACTGTGGCCATATTGCTGGCCTCTGGACTTAGCACCCAGGAGACGGCTTGAGACCAGGTGAAAGGAAAACCGCAGACCCCTGAGTCGAAGGCGGCCAAAGGTCTCCGGCTTTGGTTTCTGCCGCTTTCCATTCCCTTGGAGGCCTCCTTCCAAATGTTGCCAGGGCTGTCGGGAAGAGCTACTAGCACTTGCTTAGCATTTGTGACGAGCCAGGCACAGCACCCCCATCTGAGGTTTGAGAAAGCTAAGACACAAAGGGGAGACGCCTGGCCTGGGTCACTGTCAGTGACGGTGCCGGGACCTGAGCCCAGGACTGACACTCGTTCTAGCTGACCGCGGGGACCACGGTCCTCCTCGCACTCGGGCATTCTTCTCCCTCCCAAGCTTGTGGGCTTGGTCAACCCAGCTTAGCCCAGGGCTCAGGGGCTTCCTAGCTCTGATCCATGGGAGGGATACCAATGGCTCCCTCCCTCCCCCGGACTCTAAAAGCTTGGCGGACTGAAATAAACTGATCTCAAGATTTTTATGAGCTCTGTTCTAAGTCTGTCAGCTCCACATGGATGCAAGTTCCTTTTAAATCCTCATGGGCTATTTACTTATTTAATGAGGAGGTAAAAGAGTGCCCAGGGCCAACGACATGTTTAGAGCAGGGAGTTACAACCCTTTTGTGTGGATCCCTTCTGAGAATAATGGTTTTAAAGGAAAATAGAAGGATCTCAAAGGAAACTGACTACGCTGAAATACTTTCACCAAAAATATTTAAAAGACCAACTTGCGATACAAAAATAGATGGTCTTCTTTACTAACATAGTAAGTAAGCAAATCTGGTCGACTACCAGAATTTCCAAGTAGTGATGAGAAAGGACAATACTTTGAGACGTCTACAGCCACCCTCATGAGATAGGGAAATATTTATGGTTTCTTATGGTGACAAAATCACAGAAACTGCTAATGCTATTGTGGTTTGTTGCCTATATTCACAACTGAATAACACGATACATTTCAGTTGTAAATCTGTGAAAATAAAGATCCAATTATTTCCCATCCAAGTTCACAGATTCCCCAGAATTTTATTCATGGACTCCTTAGGCCCCAGGTTAAGAACTCATGTTAGAGCAAAGGAATGTTTTTGAAAACTTAAAAGGAAACATAAAGCTAGTGATGGCAGCTTGAAAAGAAAATTAAAGAAAGGATTGAAGGAAAGAAGGTAGAAAGAAAGGAAGAGAGGGGGGAAGGAGGAAGGAAGGGTGGAAAGAAGAGAAGGAGAAAGGAAGGAAAGAAGAAAGAAAGAGAAACCTAAGTAATCTGTCTACACCTGCCTTGAAACAGAGCTCAACTGAAAGAGGGCTCTTGGATTCTTGGGCAGTCCCTGGGAACTGGTCTCCCAGAATCTTCCCAGATGCTCCAATTCCCAAATAGAGTTGTTTTTGTTTTCACCCTGGATACCTCAAAGTACTCTGGGACACTTTCACTAGCATTCCCAATAGGCAAACTCATTATTACTTATTTATTGGTAAACTTCCAAGTGAGAAATGCTATCAACTGCCCCGCAGATCACTGTGAGTGGAAGCTGACGGGCTGTGGAAGGTTAGAAGGTATCAAGCTGGGGAGACGAGCTTAGTTCTATATTACAAGGCACCAAGGCTGCCCCACAGTAGAAAGGGTCTTCAGGGTTACCCCAGAATTTATATAATGCCTGGGGGCGGGGGGTCTTGCACTGAAGATAACCTGGGGAGGGGAACTAAGCTGAGCTGTTGCAGGGGAGGTGGGAACACCAGAGCCACCCCATCTGGGGAGCATTACTAAAGGATATTTGGTCAGCTTCTTTAAAGCTGCCAACTTACAGGGCATTTCCAATGCAAGTGTCCATCACCTGTCTCCACAACATCACTGCTTAATTTGACTGAGCCGACAAAATGCACTAGATTTGGCAGCTAGAAAACCATTAACTGGGAGGGCAAGACGGGTGCTGGGGCTGCATCGCCTTCAGCGGCCCTCAACCTTTGGTTCAGGGACCTCTTTGAGAACCAGAAGCAAGCAATGCCCAGAAGCACGCTCACAGGCCGCACGTAACTTCAGGAACTTCAAGAACTCTTTGAAGCCTGTCCAGGTTAAAGTCTTTTGATTGTATCTCCCCAACCCCCCATTCACAGATGATAAAATTGAGGCCAGAGAAGCGAGCCACAGGCAGCCATACTCAGCACTTCTCTGCACTTCTCCCTGGGCCCGGGAAGGCAGATGGCCAAGGGCTGGGGCTTAGCAAAGGCCACGTCATTGGAGATCGCTCGTCTTCCTCCCCGGCCCACACTCTGTCAAGGAGAAAGCATCCCTGGGGCCCAGCCTGGCTTGGAAAGAGGCTGCTCCTGCCGCAGGTTGTCCCCGGGGGGTGTGCCACGGTCTCCGAGCACCATCCATCTTCCTTGCTATAATGAGGGCAATGCCTTTTCTTCCCCCAAGTGGGGCTCCCAAAGAGGCTGGCCCTGTTATTTAAGGCTTTATCTCTACACAAATAATAAATGCAGAGAGCATGGGCATGGGAAAGTTAATTGATATCATTATGCCTTTAATTCTAATGTTACTCACTGGCAGAGCCCTTTCATGCCAGCTTTCAGCCCAGAACAAACCTTTGTGATACCCACTTGGACAAATTCCTCTGCAGCAAGGGCTTTTCTTGTGCAGAAAGGGGCCTGTGTCTTTCCTTGGGATTGAAGAGTCTGGCGGGTGAGGCTTTGAGTGACAGTTCCTCAGTTGGGAGCCCCATAACGCACTTGGTTCATTTTTCTGATCAGGGCGCTGTAGATTCCCTTGGTTCAGGGGCCTCCTTGGACTAGTGGGCATGCTGGAAGTTGCTCCAAGTGTATTTGCTCTCCAGGGATGAAAGGGGAGAATGGGAAACATTTAAAATCTAACCAACCCGTTTAGGGAGTTCACCTTACTAGAAAAAGTCAGTAGAAGGCTCCCAGGGAAGTGAAAAATTTTTTTAGTATAACCAGATAGCGAACAACTGGTGAGTGTCCACCATCACTGTTACCATCCAAATGCTTGATGAAATGCTTGCATGCCCTCTCAGTGTGGTTCTAATCTTTTGGGAACTAGATCACTGTCCAGACACTGTCTTTCAGTTACCTGAAGTGCAAGCACCATGCCTTTAAAGGAAGAAGCAGCTTCACGAATTAAGGCTTGCAACATTAAGTCCGAAAAGTGACGTGCAAATGCCAGAGCCCATTTTGCACAAGGTTGGGTTGGACCACACAGATGCTACACAAAGCAATTTGCACGGAAATAGCATCTGTCTTTGAGAGGTCCCAATCCACCACCAGTAACTCTGACACAGAAAAGTGTGCAAGGGACACACAGCCTTATGGACAGAGCTTTGGACATGTGCTTCAACCGATTTGGTGGAAACCAGGAGACCAGAGTCCAAGGAAAGCATCACAGTGTGGTGGAAAGCTCTCTGCCTGCTCGAGGAGCTCAAACTCACCTCTACGTGAATCTGCCACGGATCTGCCACGTGACCTTGGGCAAGTCACTTATGTCTCAGGGCTTGTTTTTCTCTCTGGTAAAATGAGGGATGTGGACTGGACAATATCTAAGACCCAGACCATCTCACATCCCTACGAGGCAGCCCTGGAGAAGGCTGTTCTAGCTGAGCGTGTCAACGTCCTCCCACTTCCTTTACACTTTTAACAACACATCTTTTCCCGTGCCCCCAGCCCCTCTGTGAGTAAAATTCTCAAGGTTAAAAGCTTTTTCCACTTATGCTAAAATGTGGAAGAGAAAACCATTAAAGGGATGTGAACAGTTACTTAAGATTCCTCTAAAAGGCTGGAGGACCTAAATAAAGGGTTCTTGATTATTAGCCCAGGACAGCCTATCATCACTGTTGCATGGACAAATTGTATTGCATGTCAGAGCACACGGAAGACGCACAATAATTTATCAGTCAGGGCCCAGAAAATTGTACAGTACAAGTCCTCTGCAACTCCCCACATCCCTGCCATGCCGCCCCTCCCTCGGCTCTGCTTAAAGGGACATTGCCAAGAGAGGCCCCTGATTTAGGCCTCAGTTAAAAAAAGCTTACAAAACCCCCAGAATGAATAGAAATATTTCTGTGACATTTAGAAATAAATAACAGAAAGAGGAAAACAGTGTTTTCTTGTTTGTTCCCCTCCCCTTCTGTGGTTTCCCACCATTCTCTTGGCAGTCGCCCAAATACAGCCACCAAAAACACTGGCGTAGTTAAGTGTGGGGTTGACCAGGAAGACAAATGAAACTGACTGTGGTGGCCCATTGGTTAAAAAATAAATAAAAACCAAAACAATCAAGCAAACAACTGACCAGGGCAGTGTCGATTCAGAAGCGTGCAAAGTGACGGTGGCAGGGAGTGGGGAGCAGTCTGCCCCAATGGGGTGGAATACTTTATCACTGACATTATTTAGATTTGTCGGTGCATGATGATATTAAAAAGCAGACCGACTTTTTGGCAATTTCATCCTTGTTTTTCGATTCCCCACAGACAATGAGCCTCCTTACTGTTGTGTTTGGGACAGTCGGCTCCTGCCGCCCTAGGCTGGGTACGCCCCAGTACCCACTGGTCAACATAAATGCGTTTAAGTCCGATGACTTAGGAGATCGTGAGTAACGAAGATGGGTAGGTGTGTGGGAAACGGAGTCCATCCTTGGGGTGTTCTGATGGAAACGCGATTTTAAAAGGCTCCGAAGGTTGGAGAGGCCTAGAGAGATGGCTAACTCTGTCCATCCACCTGGGCACAGAGCATTTCTGCCAACCCACATGGAAAGGGCCCAATGCATCTCTTGGGATACCTAGAACCTTCCTTGGAAGCTGGTTTTTACTTTTTCCAACTTTTCTTTATGAGGCTGTTTCTACCTCCAAAATCCACCCACAAGACCTAGGGCTTCACTCATTCCAAAGCAGTCACGAGCCCTGTTGTAGCCATTAATTGCATTATTTCTAAGGACCATGATCATGATTATCGGAAGAAACTCAACCCCAAAGAGCTCCTGAGGACTCTTCACCATGCCCTCCTCCCATATCCCAGCTCATCAGCTTATCCAGCACGTCCAGTTCACTCTGCAAACCTCAAAGCTCAAGCTGGAGGCTGCAGGACCAGCTTCTTTCACCTTCTCTTCCCACACGGAGATGCGGGGAAATTCTCCGGGGCTCCAAAGGGACCCTGCGCCCTGTTCTGTAAGGACGGGTGGAGAAACAGAAAGAGGTCTGCGAGTCGGATAGACTTGGCTTTGCCTCTCTTTGCGGCCATATCAATTGTGTAAACCTGGGCTAGTTGTGGAACATTTGGGTTACTCGGCTGTCAAGTGGGGACACATGCCCTCCGCTCTAAGTTTGCAGTGTGGAGTTCTCAAGGGAGAGAACCTGGTAGAGGGAAAGCACCTGGTACGTGCTCACGGCCCGGCTTGAGGTGCCGTGAAAGAGCAGGGGGGCATTTTCTCAGCACTTCCTGGCTGCCTCCCCACCACTAAAACGACAGTTTGAGTGATCTGAGGGTAAAGGAAATGACACCCTAACTCCCTCAGGGGCCTGATACTGAGGGGAGGCTGCCGTCCAGGGCTGTGAGGGGGCGGCCATCGTGCTGTCTGGCCTGGCTCGTTGGTTTCTATCACTGTGTTTGTCCTCGCCTGGCATGAGTCTGGTGGAAAGCTCCTGGCCTGGCTCCCTGAGCCTCGGGCATGATAACATCCCATTTCAGTGGCTCTGCTGAGAGTCTTCCCAACCTCTGCAGCATAAACTGTACTCACAAATAGAAGGGGGCGCCGGCAGGGGGATGGCGCTGAACCCCTGCTTCCCGGGTGAAACCCACAGCTAATGCTGGAGCTTAAATGCTAACTGTGGGCTCCCGGGACAGCCCATTTAATTTCTCCTTTTGTTGGCTGGGTCCCAGCCCTCCTTCTTCCCCGGGGCCCCTCCTCAAATATCACACCAGCTGGGGAGCTGCCCCACCCCTAATTATTACCCCAGGGCTGCCAAGATGCAGGCGCCACCACCGCGGAGGATGGCAGCAGAGCACAGAGCGCGACAACAGCAGCAGCAGGTGGGCCCAGCAGAAAAGGCCAGATTATGTCCTTGTGATTACTGTCATCCATCTGCCGCCAGGCAGGCAGGAGCCGAGCATGCTCAGCCCGGCCCTGGCACGCTCAGCTCTCTGGGGAGCCTCTGCCTTCCGCCCCCACCCTGCCTGAAGCAGGGGAGCCTGGGCTTTTCTATGTAAAAAGGTGTGCCTGGAACACATCTTCCAACCCCAGCCCCAGTGTTGTTTAGTCCCCAGCCGCAGACTCCCAGGTAATGCTTCACACCTGAGGGTTTCTGGGCTGGTCCATCGCTCCCCAAGGGAGAGGGTGGCTTTGGGGAGAAATATACAGCAGGACAGAGTCCCCTGGCCTGTGACGGAAAGGCAAGGCAACCCTTTCGAAGTCGGGTTTGTCTTCAGAAGCTACCAAGCTCCCAGAACATTCCTTGTTTATTTATTTGTCCATCTGTCCCTCCATCTATCCATCCATCCACTCACTTTCATGGAGACCCCTGCTGGGCCATGGGCTGGGGATATGAGTGAGAACTCACCCCTGCTCTCTGTTCCCCTCTCTCCCCCAGCTCAGCTACTCATGGGGGGCATCGTACTCTCACATTTTATAAGCACTTGGCAACAAGGCTGAGGAGAAGGGGTGACTGCCCTCAAAAACTGAGGCTCAGTGTTCAATGGTCCATCCAAAGTCACCCAGCGGGGACTCCAACTTGAACTACTGATCCAGTGCTCTCTCTACGGTGCAGTGGAAGGAAAGATACCACTGCCCCAAATGCTGGCTGAGGCTTAAGGGGCAGCTCCGGCCTCGAGCTCAGCAGCTCCTCCTCCCTGAGCAATGGCAGCCACTCAACCAGAACTTACAAGACACCTGCTAGTTTCAGGCATGTGCTGGGTGCTGATGCACAGCCCACTTTCCCCAACCTTTCTCATTTGCATGCTTGGTTGTTTGGTCCTTCTCTGATGACTTCTAGGTTGGCGTCATCTCTCACCAATTCTCCTGGGTGAGAAGACCTTGACTGGTTTCTGGCCTGGAAGAGACGATGGCTCCCAGTCCATGTGGCAGAACCAGCACCTCCCACTGATGAGCTACAGGCAGGATCAGGGGGGCTAAAAGTCTCGATTGATTTTATCTTCACCATCAGAAAGGCATTGTCCCTGACTTAATATTAAAACATAACACTAAGGCAAGGACCTGATTTAATAAGGAGGAGGAAGAGGACGGGGAGGAGGGAGAGGGGGAGGAGGGGGAGGGGAGGAGAAGGAACAGCATCCTCAGGGTGTGAAGTATGAAAAGGAGAGACACCAGGGGCCTGGAAAACCCGCAGTTGACAGTGCAATGCTGACTAAGAATGGGAAGAAGAAAATACCTCGAAAAGGAAATATCTGCTCTTCAAGGAAGAGCTTTTTAAATCCTAGGATGAGGGAAGCGGGTGTGGCTCAGTGGATAGAGCCCCCGTTTACCATATGGGAGGCCCGGGTTCGCGTCCCGAGGCCTCCTTGTGAGGGCACGCCGGCCTGAGCGGTGCGGTGGGCTGATGCAGCAACCTCACGGCAGGAAGCGGGTGTGGCGTAATGGATAGCGCACCCGTTTACCATATGAGAGGCCCCGGGTTCGCTT